>KE505575.1:329243-344772 GCA_000441515.1 Elaeis oleifera | reverse complement strand
CTTCCTTTTCTTGTTCTTTTCTTTCAAATTCTTTTACCTCTTTCTCACCTAATCCCATGCCTAAACCACTCTTGGGATTACCTTTTATGCCATATGGGATGCCCTTATATAAGGTATAAAGAGGCACCACATATTTTTCCAAGGGGTGCCAACTCTTGGCATCCCTTAATTCTTGCATGGTGAAATTAATTTTTTAGCATAAAAATCTAAGTGCAAGGCATGGAATAAGAAGTGTTTTATCTACAAAAGGACTCTTCCTCTGTATAGAAAAATCTGGATGCCATCTTATGGCACATGGAATTAAGGCAGTGCGTGAGAAATTAAAGAGTCCATGACATTAAGGACTCTTCCATAATCTCATCGCATATATGTGACATCCCATTTATTTATGACACTCAAATTCCTTTCAAAAGAAGGACTCCTCCTCCTCTTCCACACCCACATATCCCAAGATGTTATCTGATGTCGCACAAAATAATAGGACGTGTGGAACATGCAAGAAATTTAAGAGAAGTATGAAAGAAGGACTCTCCTTCTTTAATGCCAAAAATAAATGTAACGTCCCAATTAATTTGGCATGTGGCTTGGCATGGAAGAGGTTGATCTGATATGAAACATCTTCATAAAAATTAGATCAGCCACCTATTTAAATATAGGTTCAAACCCAATCACATTAGGTCAACGCTACAAGTCAAGGGTTAGTACAAACATCTTTGCACTGAACCCAATTGGGAACTTGGGTTAATTCATGTGCTAGAATTTAATTAACCCATTGGATTTACAATAAATCTAAATAGATTAGATCAAGATCAAATCTCTATTGTGTGTGATCCATTGAGTTTCAAATCTAGTCAGTAGTAGATCCAGACTCATGTCATAACCCTAATTCAATTAGATTAGGTCAGCTCAAGAGTTTCAATCAATTAGAACTCTTCCTAATTGATTTTCGAATTAAACTCTTTAGTTTTGATGAGTTCATAAGTCAAGATTCATATCTAGCAACGTATCATGACTATCTGAAAGATTTAAAATTTGATGAAAATATCAAAATTATCCTTTCATGGCGAGTTACTGTGCAATACAATCCTTCGATCACACAACATTCTGAAAAGATCATGGATATGAAAATATGTCAAACCCAAATACCTATCCATATGTATCTCGATTTGATAATGATGACTTAGTTGATGAACCAGTAGAAATCTTTTTACTATTCATCTCTGCTCTGGCCAGAAACTCTCAAAATCATCATCCTATGAGATCACATAGGATGTTCTCTCCTCCTACAAAAAGTGACCAATTCCTTGTTGACCGCTCACAACCTCCATGCATACTTCACTATATCCAAAATATCCCACATACATCTTAAAGTAGTGTGCTAGAAATAAATCAAAGTAAGGATCCATACACACAAGATACCATGGTGATCTCAGATCAAAGGATCACTTGCACCACTACCACTGGAGAACCATCTGTCGACATGCTGTAAGGCTCCATCAAGATTCTTCCTATGGGTCAATTTAGTGAACTCATTCTCTAATGAGCACCTACATCTTTGTATTAGTGTCACTACATAAGTGATTATAAGATCAACCATCCTCTCCATCGAGCATACATAGGATGTACCAGTCTTACTGGTATCATCGATCTCCGACTCGATAATCCAACGACTAAGAATATTTTAGATTGGGACTATCAAGATTTTGGATCTTACTAGTATGATCTCATCATGGCCCTAAAATCAATGTCCTAATCTATGAAGTTTATCATAATCAAAAAAATATGA
Organism: Elaeis oleifera; assembly: GCA_000441515.1. Classification (NCBI taxonomy): domain Eukaryota; kingdom Viridiplantae; phylum Streptophyta; class Magnoliopsida; order Arecales; family Arecaceae; genus Elaeis; species Elaeis oleifera. The sequence goes on along the minus strand of KE505575.1, from coordinate 342,986 downwards.
TGCAGCAAATGATAAAATACAATACCTTATGAATAAAATAACTAATGTCATGCAAATGAGCAGGAAGAAAATATAGAAAAGTTCTTTCGCATCACCCATGCAATTGGTTTGTAGAGTACTATTCTTTTAGTTCAATCCAAATTATTTTTCTAAAATTATTTCAAAATATATATATAATTTTTTTTTTCATGTTAGCATCCCGCACCCGACTTTTTCTGTGTGAAGCTTCGCTTGTGTGCTCAGTCTCGCATAGGCCACTACATTTGATCTCTAGGCCCATGTGTCAGTGCCCTGCACCGCTTCCTTTGTTCTCACATGCACCTGATCCAGTGCCCAACATGGTCTCGTACACAGTCGAGATAGCAACGCCCAGCCTTTTTCCATGCGGTCCACCATGGATCGTGCCTCCTTTGTAGTCCACCATAGACCACATAGGGAAGAGGGATCCATGAGCTGCGTGAAAACTTTTCACGCATCCATTTTCACAGGTCGCATCCATTTCTCCTTCAAAACCATCTTCTTTTGAGTTAATACCATATACGTCCTCTTCCTTTCTTCTTTAGCTTCTTGCCGTTCATGTGCATGTCCTTCCTTTTGCATCCATAAAAAGTGGCTTGGGCTTTATCTTAGGCTTTGTTAAATGCAAATATTGGGACCTTTGCTAGTTGGTTTGTGATTAAGTCATCATAATTGATTATTCTTGAAAGAATATAAGAAGTATTAAATATTAAATAATAGAAATTAAATATCAAATATTTTAGTACTTCATAAGATATATTTATGTATTCATCAACATCCTTTATCCTTGCTTGTCATAGAGAGAAATTACTCTTTCTATCATACCAGTTGATCTCTATCTTGATTGAGCCTATCTTCTCCATCTTCTTTAATCTCGATCAAGATCGTCACAATTCGGACAATCCCCTACTCTGATATCACTTGTTAGGAGGATCTCTTATAAGTATGAAATATGGATCCCCATCCAAGATCTCAATGTCGATGACGATATCAATATCATAAGAGAAAGAAAGAAGAAAGAAGCACAAAGGATAAAATCAAAAATAATATGGATCAGCACAAAGCTTATCTCAGTGGGCATACAAATATTATTATGAAAGAAATAAATACCAGAGGAGATCACATCCTCTCAACTCTCATACATTAATTTTCTCTCTCAACAAGAAGCTAAAACTGTCACAGAAGGCTCTTAATCAACTCTCTAGAAGGCCCGCTCTCTCTCTGAGCCACTATAAATTGCTACACTTAAGACTCTGGTGGTTGTCCCAAGATCCTTAGCTGCTCTCAGCTCCACAGCTCATTAGGCCCCGTTAAAAGCATTAAAATGTGTTCTAATCACATCCAAGCTGCGTATATGACCCCTGTTAGGACTTCAGAACCACTCGCTACCATTCAATCGCACCTGCATGCATTCCTAGCCGTTTGATCGTGCAAACAGCACTTGGATCGTGTGTTGATCGCATGAAGTGGTGCATGCACCACGCTCTGTGTGGTGGACCTTGACTCACATGGTGGACCACATGAAGACCATGCATCTCGCATGCAGGTGCATGCTGCGGGCCTATATGCCTGTGGGCCTGCACGCCTATAGGCCTGTGCACCTATGGGCTTCTCCATCTTGGGCCTCATTGCTGTGGGCTTCACTGCTGTGGATTAAATTTGAGGTACCAAAACCCAATAAGAAATATCTGCCTCCAACCCTCTCACTTGTGTACTTGAAACCAACTATTTAACCAGTTCAAATTTTAAAGACTGGCTCCAGAACTTGAAAATTATTTTGAGTTCTAAAAAACTGAGCTACGTCATGGGCTAGGACATCTTGATGGTACCAGCCTGTCTGACACTGATCACAAGGCAGCATATGAAAAGTGGATGGTCGATAACAACAAGGTTCAATGTTATATATTGGCATCCATGTCAAATAAGGATATGAAAACTATCAAGGCCATGCTTAATCACCTCAAAGAATTGTATGGTGAACAGAGTTGGTTGATGCACTATGAAATATCCAAGAGACTCTTCAAGTTAAAGATACGTGAAGAATAGTCTGTCCATGATCATTATTTGACAATGATCAAAGATTTTGAGCTTGAGAAGCTAGAAATGGTCATGGATAAGGAATTGCTTATTGATCTGATCTTTCAATCCCTTTCTGACTCATATGGGTAGTTTATAGCAAACTACCATATGAACAAAATCGACTGCATCAAGGCTGAATTGTTGAACATGCTGGTAACCACCAAAAGGACCTTAAAGAGTTTAAGAGACACTGTTCTTGCTATAGAATGGACTTCATCATCCAATAGAAAGTCTACTTGAAAAAAGAAGAAGCCCGTCAAGAAGCAGAAGAATGAGAATATGCCAAAGAAGAAAGCTCCTAAGAAGAAGGCTGCAGATAAGATAAAGTATTTCCACTGCAACAATGACGGCCATTGGAAGAAGAACTGTCCTATCTACCTAGATAGCCCAAAGAACAAGAAAGACAATACACCTTCAAAAGGCATGTTGGACCTGCTAGGAATTAAAACTAACCTTATGATTTCTTCTACTTCTAGTTGGGTCATAAACTCTAGTTCTAGTGCTCATTTGTGTATTTCTATATAGGATCTTGAAGAAAGTAGAAGGCTAAGGAAAGGTGAAATAACTTTGAGAGTCAAAAATAGAGTAAGAGTTGTTGTTGTGACCGTGAGCACCTATCCTTTGTGACTATCATCTGGGCATAGTTTATTACTTAGGGACTGCTATTGTGTACCTACTACAAATAAAATTTAATTTTATTTCAACTTTAGCACAGGACAATTATGTATTCAATTTCAATAAAGACTACTATACCATTCTTTTGAAATAAAATGATTGAATGTGGTCTTATAATTGACAGTCTCTATCACTTGCATGTAGATGTACCTGTGAATATGTCTGAGCAGGTAGTGAATGTCATAGGATCTAAGAGACCTGAAGATAAAATGAGTCTTAAGTATATATGGCACCTTAGGCTAGGTCATATAGAAGAAGAAAGGATCAATAGACTGGAGAAAGATAGACTTTTGGGCTTACTGACTACTGAGTCATATCCAATCTGTGAATTTTATCTTCAAAAAAAAGGACCAAGATATCCTTTATGAGACAAGATGAAAAGACCACTGAGATACTTGTCCTGGTATACACTGATGTGTGCGGTTCATTCGATGTGCCGATCAAAGGAGGTTATCTCTACTTCATCATCTTTACTAATGATTATTCACGATACAGGTATATGTATCTTATGAGACACAAATCTAAAGCCTTTGAAAAATTTAAGGAATTCAAATGTGAAATGGAGAAGCAGACTGAAAAATATATAAGTAGAAAATTTTTGAGTTATCTCAAAAAAAATGGTATAGTCTCATAATAGATCCCATCTGAAATATCTCAACTCGATGAAATTTCAAAATAGAGAAATCAGATCCTATTGGATATGGTTCAGTCCATGATGAGCTTTACTGATCTTTCTTTATTTCTTTGGGGATATATTTTGCTTACTGCTAATTATTTAGTGAATAGAGTTTCCTCTAAGTCCGTTCCTACCAAACTATATGAAATATAGTATAGTAAGAAATTAAGTCTTGGTCATCTCAGGATTTGAGAATATCCGACCTATGTCCAATGACAACAGATGGACAAGTTAGAGGCAAAATCTATGAGAGCTTATTTCATAAGATATCCAAAAGAATATTTAGAATACTACTTTACTTTCTAGAGGATCACAATGTAATTGTGAGCTGACATGCTGTCTTTCTGAAAAAATAGTTTATCCAAGATGGAAGTAGTAGGAGGTAAATTGAGTTCAAAGAGAAAAACTCTGAAAAGCAACGAGTCATGAAACCCATTGAACCTATTCAAACTAAGCCAGTACATGTAGCTTCTCCTCCACCTCAAAGATCAAGTAGAATTTTCTATCATCCTAAAGGTACTTAGGTATTATTTAGAGGAAGTAAAAAAAATATTCTTATGAAAATAGAAACATAAAGATAATCCCAAAATCTACGATGAGGTGATGTTAGACATTGATTTCAAAAAATGGTTGGAAGCTATGAAGTCAGAAATTGAGTCAATGCACTCTAACCAAGTCTAGACCTTAGTAGATCCATCAGAAGGTACAGTATCTATTGGATGTAAATAGATCTATAAGAGGAAGATATGTTCGGATGGAAAGAGAGAGACCTTTAAGGTGAGGCTTGTGGCTAAAGGTTATAGTCAATGCGAAGGTATTGACTATCAGGACACCTTTTCGCTAGTGACTATGTTAAAGTCCATTCGAACACTGCTTGCAATTTCAGTATATCATGATTATAAGATATGGCAGATAGATATAAAAATAACTTTCTTAAATGGATATCTTGAGGAAGATATCTATATGGAGCAATTTTTGGATTTTACTTCTAGTGATGGAGATCACAAAGTCTATAAACTGCAAAGATTCATTTATGGACTCAAGCAAGTATCTCGGAGTTGGAACACTCATTTCAATGATGCAGTCAAATTATTTGATTTAATTAAGAACGAGGAGAAACCAAGTGTTTACAAAAAGATCAGTTGGAGTGCTGTCACATTTCTTGTACTGTACATGGATGACATCCTCCTAATTGGAAATAAATTTTCATGTTGACTTTGGTTAAGGTCTGATTATTAAAAGAATTCTCCATGAAAGATCTTAAGGAGGCATCCTACATTTTGAGAATAAAGATCTATAGAGATAGATCTGGAAGGATGCTAGGACTTTCATAAAAATATGCATAGAAAAGATGCTAGAAAGGTTTCAATGTGAAAAACTTCAAGAGAGGACTTCTATCCTTCAAATATGGAGTTCATCTCTTCAAGAAGATGTGCCCCAACACATCTGAAGAGATATAATGCATGAGCAAAATCTCTTATGTTTCAATTATAAAAGTTTTATGTATGCCATGCTATATACACGACTTGATATAGCTCATGCTACAAGTGTCACAAGCAAATATCAGTCGAATCCAGATGAGGAGAACTAGACAGCTATGAAGAATATCCTTAAGTATTTAAGAAGGACTAAGGATATATTTTGATCTTTAGAGGAGGAGAGTTGAGGGTACAGGGATACACAGACTCAGACTTTATGTCTGATGCTGATGATAGAAAGTCTACATTAGGATATGTATTCCTTTACAATGGTGGTGCAGTAAATTGAAAGAGTTTCAAACAACCGATCATTACAGATTCCACCATGGAGGTCGAGTATATTGCTACTTCTGATGCTACTAAGGAAGCCTTCTAGCTCAAGAAGTTTATTACAGTGCTGGGACATCGGATCCATACTATTCTATTGCAACAACAATGGTGCCATAGCTCTGGCGAAGGAACTTAGGTCTCACTAAAGGTCCAAACACATAGAGCAATGATTCTACCTATTTGATAGTACCTCAAAAAAAATTATATTGAGGTGCAGAGAGTAGACTCTACGGACAATATGACAGACCCACTGACTGAGCCACTGAGCTAGCAAAAGATTGAAGCCTATCTTGAGAAGATGGAACTTAGGTACAGGGCCAATTGGCTTTAGTGTAAATGGAAGATTGTTAGATATATGCCCTAGAAGTGAATTAGACTGATGCATGAAAATTTTCTAAGAGCATAATTTTATATTTAAAATATTAAAATCAATAAAATTAGATTATTTTTGCATTCATATTGTATTATGTTTCCATAAATTATCTAAGATATTAATAAGATGATGACATATATTCTTAAATATTGAGAATTTGAAGTATGTGTCATTGGTAATTAATTTTTGAATTATTTCAGATCAATGGATCATCATAGAGATGATGATTAATCTGATAAGATTGATGCACAAGTCGCTTCTTTTAGGATGGACGAGTCTCGAGTCTACAGTGTAGGGATACTAGAACGAGAGTGCAGGTAGTTGTTGTAGAATAAGGGTACCAAACGTGATCATTATAAAAAAATCACTTGGATGGCTATCCACTCATCAGTGACTTGCTCGATGCTATAGTTGTGTGACTAACCCTTTGATCTGAGATGCCTCGGCTGTTCACAGTGAGGCTGCCATAGTTTGACTATACATACACTTGATCCTTAGTTGTTGGTGCAAGATTTCGCATGGCATTGGGATGCTAGAGCAGATGGTGAGAGGGGTCTCCCAAGGGTGTGAACTACACAAAAATCCTCACTGAAGGTTGCTCCAGTGAGGACCCTTTGATGCTTAAGTCAAAATTCTTATGCAACAGATGAAGGAGCATAAGAGGCACAGTAATGGCACATATTTTTTAGGGTCTCCTTTAGGCCTCTTTTTATGGATGGAGGTGGGAGCTTTGTTGGTAAGTCGGTTGGCACGATCCTATCTGGTCGGGGTGCAATTTGTGTGTGGTGGCAGAACTATCGTTCAGGACTCTTTAGATATAGTGGTTGTAATTACCTTATCTATTTTGTGACGGCTATCGCCTAGCAGGCTTTGAATTTTGAGCTGGTATGCCAAATTGATATCAATGAGCTGAAGTCTGGTTGGTCATGACTAGAAGTTGGATGCTCTTTGCCATCCTCAGATGAGAAAGTCAAGAGTTGGGGACTCATTCGACAATGGAAGGTCAGTTGACCAGATGTGATCGGTTGAAGACCATCATCTGATCAGAGCTAATCATTTGAGTATGTTGATGACTCTTCAGCCCAGCCTACAGGGATCGGCCATAGAGGAAACATCGAAAGTCATGAGTTAGAATTATTGAGCATCAGTCGGTGGGTTTTCATCTGCTCAGGTTGCAGAGCACCAATGGGCCAGAAGTCAAGGACTAATTAGTGATGAAGCGATGAAGGTTATGACCGATGATAGGTTGGTGGAGGCTTAGCAAGCAGGCTTATTAGGCTTGGCTATCTTGGATCCTGGGCTTCTTTATATCATCGATCTGTAAAAAATTTTCTCCAACATATACCCCCTACTTTGAGTCCGACCTTTGGTCGGACGAAGGGAGTATGCCGCCTCCCTAAGCTAAAGATATGAAGAACTTTAGAGACGGATGTGAAGTGACACAGACAAACCTTCATAACTAATTAAATGAGTGTCAATTGGAAGTCTCTTTTGGAGCACAGCATCGATTTGGCCAACTGGCAGTTGCAGCTGACAAATAGGGAGGCACCACGTGCTACAGATTGTTTGATAGGAGGTGATTTGATATCTCTAGAGATTATCTTCCTTCGATCGTAAATAGGGGAAAAGCTTTTATTGGACCCTCCGATTATTTCTAGCCTCTTTCATTCTTCTTCTCTTTTTCATATCTTCTTCGTGTAGGTCGCTATTATGCCGGGTTCACCTTTCTTCAGTTCTATCTTCGCTGCAGTCTCTTGAAAGTGCTTTTGAAGGTATTTTTCTGCTGTTTCATTTCTCTATTGTTTACCTTTGTTCTCAGGTGGATTTTCTTGATCACCCTTTCTCGCCCATCTATATCTCCTTTCTTTTTTTTAAAATTTTCTAGACTGCTCTTTTAGCTTCTTCATTTTGATTTAATGATGGGTTCTGGTGATTTTGTGGGAGACCGATCTTCTCTGATGGTGAACCTTGAAAATTCGATCGAAGAACAGAGCGAGGTTGGGTCTGACACTTTTAGCTTCATACTAAACTCGAACGACATGAGTCAGATATGGATTTGATATAGAGTCCCCTCGGAGTTTGACTTAGAACTCCCTAGGACTGGTGATCGGATGAATGATCCACCTCCTAGTCGGCTCGACGTGTATGAAGAAGCGATCAGAGCAGGCTTGAGATTCCCTCTTCCTCCTCTCATCCTTGACATCTTCGGCTCCTATGGCCTTTCCCTCTATGCGATTGTCCTGAATTTCTTTAGATTTATAGTGGATTTTTTAGTCATCTATGTTTTGGCCAATGTTCAGCCATCTATCTCTCTTTTTGTTCCTTCTTCACCATCAAAAAGCACCCTTATACTAAGAACTGGTGGTACATCTCTTTCTAGAGGGAGAATGTCCTCTGATGAAGGGTACTCCTTCCTCCATTCATGGATGGAAGGAGCGATTTCTATTTGTTTTGAGCTCCTCAGTAGATGATTGAAATTTATTGAACTGGTGTCGACCAGAAGCTTCAGTATTCCAAATCCCAAAATTAGGGGCTGAGAAAAGGATAGTTTTAAGATCCTTAGGGATTTCAAAGTTTCCTCCATTGATGAGTTGTTGTCTGATGAAGCCCTCAATAATGCAAGGCTTAGTCAAGCTGACCCCAGGGGTGAGTAGTGGAGTCATCTATTTTCTTATTTCTTTCTTTTCTATCTCCAATCATATTTTGGTAATTACAGAGATGAGGACCGAGGATCTTGCCTAGATAAAGTGGAACCTTTCAAAGAAAGGAAGGCTCCAGCATCAAAAGGTACCTCCAAAAAGCCAAACATCACCACAGTCGGTCGAAAAGAAGCTTTGGTTGAACGGGCCTCAGCGATTGAGGCCACCATCATGATGGAGACACTTGTCTCCTTGGGCCCATCCCTATCAGTCATGGACCCCATCCCTGCTACTTAGGTGCAAGCATCTCAGCCACTTATGGCTTATGCTCTGACCCCTCCTACATCCCCACATAGAGATGGGGTTCAGCCTTCTCTAATAGCTGGCCCAAGCAGACTACCTCCCTCAGAAGACCAGGTTGATACGAATACTCACCTTCTTTCGATCTCTAAGGATGTGACTTCTGATGATTGGAAGGTCGTTAGAGAGTTGATTGAAAGAACAATCCTTCCCATAGAGTTGAGGGGGATCAATAGCATGGATTTTGACAACCTGCAGTGATATTCTGTGACTATCATACATCAGGTGCTTTTCTTGCTCTTTTCTTATTTTTTATTCCTTCTCTCCTCTTTATCTCCTTCCATCTTCTTCTACTTTCTTGACATGGTTTTGGTGCAGATGCTTCATTTTTTGGTCATCCTTCTGAACCATGCACACAAAGTAGAGATGATGAGGGATCTGTGCCAGTAGGCTGAGTCTGCCACTGTGGAGGCATGTGCGTAGATCAAGATGGTCAAGGGGAGGTTGAGCACTTGACAGAGGTGCTGAATAAGGCTAACATCGATCTTGCTTAGAAGGAGGAGGAGCTACAGGAGGCAACTACCAAAATCATAAAGATTGAAAAATAATCAAGGATCGGATTGCCGACGCCAAGTAAGAGGCCGAGAGATGAATTACTGAGGCCTGTTGATCGACAGTGGAGGCTTTTAAGGCATCAGAGGATTTTCCATAGGAGAAGGCTTAGGTGGTTGAGAACTTTAAGCTGTCGGAGGAATTTCATGATACCAAGATTGTGTTCAGTTAGGAGACCTTTAATATGGGGCACGAGATTGGATATGAGGACTGCTGCCATCGAGTTGCTGCTCGCTCTCTAAATCTGATCTCTCCTTCTTAGATGAGGATGAGGGGGAAGAGGAAACTGAAGGGGAGTCCATTCTCCCTGAGTCTATGGTCATCGAAGGACTATCCGAGAGTGAAAGGGTGGTGGTGGAGGTCTTCTTGTCGCCCACCATCGATATTTTAATTTTGAGGATGACTCCTTCAACTGAAGCACCCTCGGGTCCATTAGAAGCTGCACCTAGCTCTCTCAATTTTTAGGATGAGGTCAGAAGATGAGATGCCTTATCCCTGTATTTTCCTTCTTTTGTTCTTGTAAAAAAAAAATTTCATCAATGAAATGAATTTTTACTCCTTTCTAAATTCACATTGTTCTTCATATGTTTGTTTAGTCATGCTAGCATGTCCTTGGTGGTTATATCCCTTCAGTTCTTGTTGATGAGTCTTGGCTGACAACTTCTACTGCACAAATTAGGTCTCGCATAAGTGACTTGGAAAGGAAGGTCAAGAAGTTAAATAAGAAAGCTGCTATCCAGAAGGAGCTGTCAAGGATCAAGAAGGCACTTGACGAGGCTTCGATGGAAATCACATGGTTGAGGTCGGCCATTTGTCAAAATGATAAGGCGCATTCCATGGAGAAGGTGTGGCTGACCATTGAATCCACGAGGTTATTGAGACTTGTCGAGGAGGTCACTTGGGGTGCTGCTGCCAAACAACTCCACTTTCGCAACTAACTCCACTCAGCTCAGGAGAAGATCTAGGCACTAGAATTGTCAGAGACTGCCACCAAAGAAGCTAGATGGTGTTTCGCCGATCATGTGGTGTAGTTCTAAAAGAGCTTCGTGTTACTTGAGAAAAGGTCTCCAAACTTGAGCGCTCGGGGAATAGAGATGCGGCTGTCGAATACAGGCCAAGAAAAGTCAGCCAGTGATCACAAGATCCCAGAGCTTGGTTGGATAAGGACTAGTTGACCCCACATCTCTGGATGACACAATCCGATGTATGTTCGATGTGGGCTACACGATCGGCTTTTGGATGTGCAGAACTTGAATCAGGATGGTGTTCCCAAGATTTGATCTTTCCAACTTCTCGTCTAAAGGCAATATTGAGCCTTCCATCTTTTGGTGTAGGTCTTGGGGTGCAGAGATTCGCAAGCTCAGTCCTGACGGTGTAGAGATCTACAAGAAGGTTCTTGATGAAGTTTCAAAGGCTAGGACTAGTCGTGATCCAATATAATGATTCCTATCATCATTCATTTAGGGTGACAATGTTCTTGTAATCTTAAAAATTTATAAATACAATAAAAACCACTTATCTTATATTGCATTTCCTTTTGCTCTGCAATGCTAGTTGGCATCATCGTTGAACTTCTTTGTTCGAGAGGTTTCACATTCTTGACCAAAAATCTTCGATGCTTTTTATATTAAATGCTCCATGCATTGACTATGGGCGGTGTTTTGATGCTTCATAAATTCTAGCATTTTTATGATGAACATAATATGATTGGATGATGGTCGTGGGGAATGATGGTTGCTGTTTCTTCTGACGGAATAAATTTTGAAAAATACTTCAAGCTTATGGGGATGTACCATGTGGCAGTGTATTGGTCCACAAAATGCCATCCGGATTGATTTTTGAGGTTAGAAAAGTGTGCCTTTTATGACTTAGGGAACAGCCATACCATCAAAGCTGGTGATTGGAGATTAATGGAGGCACTCGCACCTATAAAGAGGAAATTGATGGCTAGCGAAAGCTTCACCTTCTATCTTTTCTCTCGCAGTACTTGTGAAAATTTTCTATCCCTTCTGCCATCATGATGCCCTCTAAGAAATCCATCAAGGAAGCAATCAAAGAAGGAGGGCCACCTCCAAGAAGGCCCTTTATCCAAAAAGGTGGAGAAAGAAGGGCCAAGCCAGTCCACCCCCTTTGGCATGCCATCTGCCCCCCAACTGAGCCATATTTTCACTCCCTCTGTAGAGTCCGAGAGGAAGCTGTCGCTGCATGCCGAGGGTGAGAGTGCCTCTTTCTCCACCACACGGATCCCCTATGCGGTCCACAAGCAGTGTATGAAAGAGTTTAGGATCCTGATGGTGTTCGAGGAAGAGATCACCGACGTCATCGCCTCCACCTTCATCTTCAGATTCCATGATTGTAAGGCCCATCTGGGGTGGATGATGTCGTAACTGGACCTCAACTATCTCCTACCTAGCAACAGTGATGAGGAGGTATGGGCCGTCTCCTCGGATGAGAAATGAAATCCTCATCCCTTTTTCTTTTTTTTTGGCAGTGCTTGAAGCACCACTTTTGTAAAACCTTTTAATAATAAAGATAAGTTTATACCTCCTTGCGTAGAGTCCATGTGTGAAATTGTCGATCGATGGTTATTCCTCCATTAGGCCAATCAAAGGTCATTTTATTTAAAGCCAATCAAAGACTCCTTTAGTCAGATTGAACAAAGACCATCTTCAGTTTAAAGCCGATCAAAGGCTCCTTCAGTTAGGACGAATAAAACCATCTTTGATTTTAAAGCTGATCTAAGGATCCTTCAGTTCGGTTGAATAAAGGCCATCCTTGGTTTTAAAGTCGATTAAAAGCTCCTTCAGCTTTTGGAGGCTACGAGTTGAAGAGTAGACAAGAAACCATAATTTTCAAAAAATAAGGATCTTATTAAAGAGTGTTGTATGATACATTACTGATATTACACTCAGAGATTCTTCGAATTTCATGGCCAGAGGAGTGGAGTTGCATCTAATTGCTTCAGTCGGTAAGTTCCTGACCTAATTATTTCATCCATCCAATATGGACCCTCTCAATTTGGAGCTAGCTTGCCATATTCGTCAGGTTAAGAAACTTTTGCTCTGCACAAAACTAAACGCTGACTCTGAAGACCTTAATCCAAACCTTAAAGTTGAAGTACCGAGCAACCTTGTGCTGATAAGCCACCATTCAAATGTGCACTCTTTCTTAGCCTTCCTCAAGCAAGTTTAGATCAAAGCGTAGCCTTTTTGAGTTGGTTTGCTCTTCGTAGTTCTCAACTCATGCTGGTGGGGCCCCAATTTCGATAGAGATCACTACTTTCATCCCAAAGGCTAGGCTAAAAGGGGTTTCTTCAATCAGAACTCTCGGTGTTGTCCGATATGCCCAAAGCATATGGTGAAGTTCATTGGTCCAAGATCCTTTAGCTCTATCCAATCTTATCTTTAGACCCTATAAAATGGTCCAATATGTTACCTCGACTTCTTCATTTGCTTAAGGATGAGCTATGGAAGTAAGATGGTGTGAGATTCTATGCTCTTCACAAAAGTCTTCAAACTTGGCTCCAGTGAATTGACGCCTATTGCAGATAATTAGCACTCGAGGTAGGCTGAACCGACATATAATTAATTTTAGATAAAATCTATCACTCTTGCTTCTGTGATATGGCCCAGTGGTTCGTGTTGGGAATTATGTCCTAAACCAATCATTTGAAGATTGTGCTAATTATAAATATATATGAATTAATCAATAATAAAAGTTATTTGATATTTTTCATCACAAAGATATATCTTCTAACGAACTTCTATATTATGATGAAATCATTATGACTACTTTGACCGATAAAAGAAGATTTATCGCATAGTCCTTAAACTGGTTCGCGACCAAACGATATGCTATTACTAGGACGATAGCGATATCAAGTGTAGGTCATTGTGTACCATATGCGTTGGTTGTCTTTATAACCAAATGGTATAGAGATACTGGTATGGCATGCAGGTGAGATGTAAGGATACATCGTTATTGTATGTGATTAACTGCGGAGCACTCTGCTGTCAAGGATAGCTCACGAAGGGTATGGATATAACTGTCCCTCCGACATGAGATCACCATGGTAATTTACAAGCAACTCACTGTACTTTGATACTGAACTAACTGAGTTTTTAATTCAGTGATGGAAGGTTTCTGAATACAGTCAAGTACTTATCAAGTCGGTGCGTGAGTCAAGATGGGATTGATCCCTCCGAATTAGTAGGAGAAATATATTAGTATATTTTAATTAGCAAAATCTAAGTCTGGATAATCCATGTGATGGATTTAAAAAGATTGAAATATAATATAGATGATTTACTAGGATTGATAGTTAAATCTTAGATCGTCCTCGAGCATTAGGGTCAAAGAGATGAATAATACGATAACCATACGTCAATAGGTTCTTGAATGTTGCTTCACCATCATTCGACCTATCCAGACGTCGGATCATCATTGCTAGATGATTACATCAATTGATTTAGAAAGATGTTCCTGTGCTACTAACCTAGATTTGAACCTATGGGGTCATACTCAAAAATTTCTGACTGATCATGTGGCTGATCAACGATTGAG
>KE505575.1:203100-215933 GCA_000441515.1 Elaeis oleifera | reverse complement strand
ATTAATTTATTATTAATTCTTAAAATAATTTAAAATAATTCTTTATTTTTTGCCCCTCCTCCTTCCCTCGCACGCCACAACCCCCAAAACCTGATCGCTCCACCCTGGCCCCGATGGTCGTCCCCTCCACCAAGCCCTGGCAGTTCGCCCTCAACCTCTGTGCGACTAGCACCCCTCCCTCCTCCGGGGCTTCGGCGGCCATCTGCGGTAACACAAAACCACCCCCTAATCCTCCAGCCTTGATCCCGACGGCCATCCCTCCCATCGGCCCGACGGTCTGCCCACAACCTCCATGCAACCAACCCCCTCCCTTCCCCTTGAGCCCTGGCAACCATCTGCAGGAACACAAAATCCCCCGGTCCTCCATCCCAGCCTCGATGGCTGTCCCCTCCCCTCGAGCCCCGACGGTCTGCCCCTGACTTGAAACCCCCCTAGTCCTCCCTTCCCCACAGAGCCATAAAAAAAAAAGTTTACCTTTGAAAGTCGGCGATGACGATGGTAGCATACCCGATAGCGACAATGATGACCAACGATAAAAGCGGTGATGGTCGAGGGAGAGGGAGGGAGAGAGGGAAATGGGGCATGGGAGTGGGTTCAGTAGGGAGATAGGGTTCGAGGGAAATAGGAGGGCGAGGGCGGGAGATGAAAATACGTGGAGGAAAATGGGTTCATCGAATTTCTTTTATATTTGCAACTATTTGTCGATGTAAATTTTGCATCGAAAATAATGATAATTACCTACACAAAATATACCATCAGCAAATATAATATTTACCTACACTAAATTATTGTAGGCAAATATTTTACTAAAATTTAAAATTAATAAAAAATAAAAATTTTATCGATGTTAATTTGGTGTGGGAATTATCTTAATTACCTACGTAAGTTTTAAGTGTAAGCAATTATGCTTATTTCCTATGCAAACTATGCATCAGCAAATATTTTTATTAATTTTTTATTTTCTCAAACACTGTCGTTATCTAAATAGCCGGTATAATTTTAGAGCTTAAAGTCCATCTTCACTATTCGTTATCTAAATAATTATCATTAGAGTATCGTCTCAAAAGACTCCTTCGATCTGATAGCCCTAGCTATGTCGATCAATAAAATTTGATTTCGATGGTCACGAATGATCGTATGATGATCTGACAGATAGAGACCATCGATGGATCCAAAAATCTACAATGATGATCTTAATGATATTTGTAGCATACTATCAAAATTTTACTTCAACCGGATATCATTATCATGGTTAATTTAGCAATTAACCATGATAATGATTTCGATCGTTAAATAAAAATAAGTAATAAAAAGGCCAAACAACATTCGATTAAGATAATTTTTTAGATAAATAATCTTTGCTACTACTTTTATCCTTTGTATGGTGGTGATCATAAAATCCAAACCGTGCATATATGAACCATACACGTTAAGCAGATCTTACGAAAGCACAAGTATAATTACTTAAGAACTTTAAGAATGAGTATCAAGAGATATATAGTTTTAGATTGTTCATATATATATGGTTTGAATTTTATGATCACCACTGTACAAACAATGAAAGTAGTAGCAAAGATCATTTATCAAAAAATCACTTTAATCGGATGTCATTTGACCTTTTGATCACTCATTTTTCATTTAACAGTCGAAATCATTCTGTGCTAAATTAATCATGATAATGATATCCGATTGAAGTAAAATTTTGATAGTATGCTACAAATATCATCAAGATCATCGTTGTAAATTTTTGGACCTATCGATGGTCTCTATCTATCAGATCATTATGTAGTCGTTCGTGACTGTTGAAATTAAATTTTGTTGATCGACGTAGCTAGGGCTATCAGATTGAGGCAGACTTTTGTAATGATACTCTAACGATAATTTTTTAAAAATAATGATAAAGATAGGCTTTAAATTTAAATTATATCAATAAATTATTTATAAAAATTAATTAGTATGTAAGTGATAAGCATAGGCAATTAGCATTATTGCCTATTCTAACTTTACGTTGACAAATATTTTTTAATTAATTTTTATTTGAAAAAATAATTATCGATGCTAATTTTGCATAGGCAATAAGCCTAATTGCCTACGCTTTACTTTTGCATAGGCAATAAGGTTAATTGCCAATGCAAATTTAGCGTTAGCAAATATTATCCCAAAATAAAAAATTAATTAAAAAAATATTTGCCAATGCTAATTTTGCGTCGGGACTTAACCTTATTTCCTACATCAAAATAGAGTGTAGGCAATTAGGCTTTGTTTCCTATACGAAATTAGTGTCGGCAAATATTTTTTCAAAATATAAAAATTAATTTAAAGAAAATATGCACCAACGTAAAGTTAGCAGTGGCAGTTATCCTAATTAGCTATGGAAGAGATAAGCGTAGGAAATTATACCTTATTCTTATGCTAATTTTGTGTAGGTAATAAGACTAATTGCCTATGCTTTCAGATTGCTTAGGCAATTAGATAATTATCGACGATAATTTACTTTGAAAATATTGTCCCAAAATAAAAAATAATTAAAAATATTTTTTGATGCAAAATTAGCATTAGAAATTAACATAATTACCTACGTAATCTAGAAGAGTAGGCAATTAGGCTAATTACCGACATTAATTGTGCGTCGGCAACTATTTTTTTTAAATTAATTTTTTACTTTGAAAAATATTTATCGATGCTAATTTTACATAGGCAATAATACTAATTGCCTATGTTTCCATCTAGTATAGGTAATTAGGTTAATTGCCGATGCTAAATATGTATCGACAATTTTTTTAGTTAATTTTTATTTTTGGATAATATTTATCAACGTAAATTTTGCGTAGGCAATAGTTTCTAATTGCCTACGCTTCGATCGAGCGTAATTAGGTTAATTGCCTACGCTAATTTTATGTCGAAAAATGATTTTATTTTTATTAAATTTTTAATTCAAAAAATATTTACCGATGGAAAATTAGCATCGATAATTAGCCTAATTACCTATGCATAACGAAAGCATAGGTAACTAGCATTATTGCCTACGCAAAGTTTGCATCAGAAAATATTTTTTATTTAATTTTTTTATTTGGATAAATTTTACTGATGGAAATGTTGCATAGGCAATAATTTATTTCCTATGCTTAATATTTGCATAGGTAATTAGGTTAATTTCTATGCTCATAATGCATCGATAATTAATTTTTGCGATGTATTTTAGTAGCATAGTTACTTATTCTAGTTTTATTGATGTTTATTTTTTTACATAGCTAATTGTTCTCTTTACCTATACAAAATCTTGCATAGGTAAATCTTGCATCAGCAAATCTTGCATCGACAAAAATCCTATTTCTTGTAGTGTATAATATGTTAATTATTAAAACTCATATCAATACCTGGATTGTTTGGTGTAGAAAGTGATACCTTATTACTCCTAAACGGACATTGTTCAATTCTGAGACTACTACTAACTCTAAAGTATTGAAGTGAAGGTTCAATGCAGAGCACACCTTCATGAGGCATAACGATCCCTCTTTGGTTAGTAAACTCTTTTCTTCCATTTTAATATTAGAATGAATAGGGGAATGCTCATATATTTAATATTAAATAACAATAATTTGTTGATAATCTTTAGATAGTGGAGGGAATGTGAATGAATAAGTGTTTCATATTTTGACTCCGTTATTCATGCTCTAATAGGGTTATTTATTCCTTTTTTATAACAAGATATTAATCATATAGTGTCCCCTCTTGTTGAGAAGACTTTTATAGAACAACCTCCTTCGTAATTACCACCACCAGAAGGTTGTCACCCTCATTGACACATTCATTCTCTAAATCCATCAGAATTTAGAATTGATTCCTGTAGCCTATGTTTGATGCAGTAGATCTTACATCTCCTTCATGGAAACATGATTAAGCCTATTTTTACCCCAGCATAGCTAATCAGTCTAGAATCCTTGCACTAGGGGAATGCTATATCTCTAGATCGTCATCTTGGCTGAAAATAGTGAGGCTAACTACTCTGTGTCGTATTCTATTAGGACATGTAAGATATCATATCTGCATTTCCGAATGATCAATGTTCGTATTAATATAGGTAGGCCGAGCAATCAAGGGAATGAAAGAAGGACCACACATGCAGGTAAAGCATTTTGATAGAAGAATTCATTGACCATAAGAAAGGATGTTCACAAGAGAACCACACGTGAAGATTTATTCAAATTAAAGATGAATAGCGTGGTAGCCTGTTGTAGTTTAGCCAGAAGCCTTGAAGCCAATATGTGGCACACTACTTTGGCCTACGAGGAGTTTGGGTGAAGTACTATGTGGGCCACAAGTTTACGTAGGAGTGCTTGTCATTGTTATATGGTGAATGCACCCGAGGCCACCTTGCTCCTCTGGAAAGCATAATTATCTCCAGTAGGTCAAAGCTTGAAGTCCTTTGTGGTCAGAGGAATACCCCCACAAGAATGCTCTAAACTCCTCCAATTTTGTAATTGTGATAGTGGCGCATGAACATAGGACATGCAATAAAGAGGAATGTATAATTGGATTGATTGGAGCAAGGTTGTTCTAATGACTAGTGATAGATCTTCCTTTTTCTAATCACAATCTTAGTTGGCATCTCGTCCCATTAACCAGGATTTTGACAACTAACATGTAGATAGTGTTGCATAGATTTAGAGGTATGGAATCATTGACACCTTCTGGGCTACTCTTTTTTGAGAGTAAGGTGACGATATATGTCTATTTCCAAGAGATTGGCATCATAGCATATCTGAAAATAGATTTAACCACAAGATTACCTCTTTTTAATTATTTGTCAAAACTCTCAGAAGAAGAAAGTCTAAAAATCATCTGATTAAGATGCTTTATCTGGGTTCATGCTTCTGATCGCCTCTTCGATCTTGTCCGTCATCATTGCTCTAATAAGCATGTCATTTTGATTAGCAATTATAATAGAAGAGTTCAGAGAAAGGTTCACATTATCCAGATAAAGCATGTTGCTCTTCATCTTCAATCTCATCCCTTTGGGAATTGAGTAAAGTGGTAATTCTATTCCACCACCGCCTAAGGACAGTCAACCAGTGGAATAATATTGTATTAGTATTTCTCTCTTTTAGCCAAATGACCCAAGACTTTTACCTCCATAACACTTCTTGTAAGTGCTAATTTTTTGATATGATTGGAGAAATGCCTAGAGATGCATATGCTTGTGAGCATTAAGGCCACCGTGCCGAGCTTCCTACATTTGAGGTTTGAGGATTTGATCATTTATAGCCTATCTATGCTAAAAACATTCCTAACATTTCATTTGTTCCACTATTTTGATAGTTTTTTTGGTATTTGGTCAGAGAAAGAAAAGCTTGACACAAAGGGAATGGTTGCCTTCATATTTCCATGCCTGCCACATCACTTCATAAATACCCTCTCATAGGATAGCCAAAATTTTTTGAATCGGAATGGTGTAAGCCCCCTAGGTCTCCTATGTATCATAGATAAGAAAACTGGATAGTGGTTTGACGCGAAATGGGTTAGGTTGCATATATTGGATTCATGGATTAGATTCAACCACTGGTTAGAGGTAAGGGCATGATCCAACCTTTTCGATACTCTAGTCAGGCTTAGATGGTAATTACACCAAGTATACTTAAGTCCTTGATAACCAAGATCAATAAACCCATGATGCCTAAGAAAGGCTCTGAACTCCCAAATATCTCTATCAAGATGGTAGGATCTTTCCCACATTTTGTCCTCCACTAATCCAATCGAGGAGAAGGAAGATTTCCTTCAACCTGATCAACTCGAATCACTAAGAAAAAACTAAAGATGATGAAAAAATTATGAAAATAAGGCTTATTCCCTTTTCTTTTATTGATTGATTCTTCACACACATAAATTGATGTACATAGCCCCCATTTACAATAGTGAGGTATGTGCTTATATAATTTAAGTCGGATTCCTCTCTTCATCTTCTAGAAGAATACCCATCATTGAACAATTTGAGTCAGATTCCTCTTCCTAGTTTGGATAGAATTAACTATCTTAAAAATATGATTAATATAAAAATAATGAAAAATATTAAAATTTTATAGGAGATAGATCACAACTTCTACAGCATTTGCCATCTATCTTGCCACTTAATTTTAAATAAATTGAAAGATAATCTTCGATCAAAATCTTTTCTAAAAAAAAAATTTTGATTTGACCAATCTGTTTTGAAGCTCCAATGATGGATCTTTAAACCGGCTTAAACCCCTAAGAAGCTGACCAAAATTATAGATCTCAAAAAGATATTCAATTTAAAAATATATCATCGTAATTCGGCATTATATGATCAGATTATGGCCTTCTAAAGTTTGACATACCATTTAGTTTCTGATGTGGCGGATCTTACTCCTAGATTTTGTCTGCCTCTACTCATAGTGGCCAATGTGGATTGGCCAATATGATCCACATCATGTCCTTCTAGTGGTCAAAATGATCCACATCGAGTCTAGTGATCCTTTTGAATACTCGTAGTGGTCAAAATGATCCACATCGAGTCTAGTGATCCTTTTGAATACTCATGGTTGCTAAAGTAATCCACACTAAGTCTAGTGATCCTTTTGAATACCCATAGTGGCAGTTGTTGATATTGAATCCTATGATCCTTCTAAATATCTATAGTGGTAGTGGTCTACATTAGGTTTAGTGATCCATCTATATTAGAGCTCTTCTTATTTGGAGGATTTAACTCCTACTAAATGGGA
This sequence comes from Elaeis oleifera, assembly GCA_000441515.1. Classification (NCBI taxonomy): domain Eukaryota; kingdom Viridiplantae; phylum Streptophyta; class Magnoliopsida; order Arecales; family Arecaceae; genus Elaeis; species Elaeis oleifera. Next base: position 209,196 of record KE505575.1, on the reverse strand, counting down.
TTTAACTCCTACTAAATTAGAACAGAAGGTGGGAAAATGCCGATTCCCTACCTCATGGCTGAATAACTTAGCTTGGCTTAGAGATAGTTTTTGGCCTTGATCTTCTTGATAGACGGTAAATTTTCATCTCCAAACATCTGACATAGTTTTGCTATAGGAGTTGCTAGTGCTTGTGTTGAAGGCATAGCCTATTGAGACCCAACCTCAATGAGTTGGACAATCTTCTTCTCTAGTTGTGTGAGATGTCTCTCCATCTTATTATCCATTGAGATAGATCTAGCTACCATACTTGCTTATATCTTTTAATATACTTCAAGCACAGACTGCATTTCTCTTATTTGCTTGGACTGCATTAGCATTTAGATCTCCTATAGATGTAGTGGACCAAAGTCTTGATATCAACTTGATCCAATCAGGAAGAAGAAAATTTTCTTCAACCTATTTAACTTGTATAAAAAAACTAAATAAAGCTTAAGTCCCTTTCCTTCATTGATTGATTCTTCATGTATATAAACTGAGGTACATAGCCCTACTTATAATGTGAAGTCCATCTTGCATAATTTGAATTGGATTCCTATTTTTATCTTTTAGAAAGATGTCTATCATTGAATAATGAGTTGGATTCCTCTTTCTAGTTCAAATAGGAATAACTCTCCCTAAAGAAAATATGATTAATATAAACAAGTATTAAAATTAAATTTATAAGAATAGATTTTGACTTCTACATCAACTTTGCCATCAATTACTCAGCCCAATTATTCACCAATTAAAAATAATCTTCGATCAAATTTTTTCTGAAAAGAAAGTTTTGATTTGATCAATCTATTTTGTGGCTCAAGGATTGAATTTTGGTTCGATTTAACCGTTTAGGGATTCGGTTGAAAATTGTAGATCTTAAAAAGATACTCAATTCAAAAAAAAAATCACCACAATAGGATATTGTATAACCAATTATGGCCTCCTAAAGTTTGATGTGCGATTCAACTTTTTAATATAGCAAATCTTGCTCTTCGATTCTATCTAATGTTGTTTATAGCGGCCAACATGATCCACATCGAGTCTTCATAGTCGAAAGTGATCCACATCATCTAGTGATCCTTTAAATACTCCTAGTAGCCAAAGTCATGCACATCGAGTCCAGTGATCCTCTTGAAACTTGTCATGGTCAAAGTGATTTATATTCAGTCTCGTGATCCTTTTGAGTACTCATAATAGCTAAAATGATACACATTAAATCTAGTGATCTTCTTGAATTCCCATAGTGGTAGTAGTCCACATTGAGTTAATTGATCCTTTTGAACATCTATAGTGACAGTGATCCACATCACATTTGTTGATCCACCTAGATCATCCATATATAATATGCAATTGAAATCCCTTATGAGAATTAAGGGCAAGCCTAATGAAAGTACAAATATAATTGGATTTCATTATCGTCTATGCTCAATCCCACAAGTGCTAGCATAAACTAACCCCACTATCTAGGTGGGACCCAAGTGTAGAGTGATAACATCAAAAACTATTTGTCTATCTAAATATATGAAGTTTGCACTTTTGATATCTTTATGTCATGCACATATAATGCCCCAAGAGAGTCCCATAATTGGAATCATATACAAATTCCATTTTGGATCCTTGACCCTTTGGACATAGAACAAAGAGCTCTCACAAGAGCCTAGTCTCCAAAAAACAATATATATCTAGACTACGCTGACATCATAGTCTTTGTATACTGGACAAAGAGGTGATGCTTTGCAGCTCTTGTATAATTCCAAGCTAGTATCTTCATCAGCTCTTAGAAGAAGGATTGGTTGATAACTTGCCACAGGTCATTGCTCCTTAAATAGACCATTATCAATCCCCATTGTGCTTATATTGGAAGAGGATTCCTCAACATGTATTGCTATGGTTGAGAGAGATCATGCTTCTATGATGTGTGACGGACTAATGCATGCCTTAATCGGTGGAAATATGAATCATGGGAATGAGAAGCATTACGAATAGAAGATTGTTGTGATGCATCCTGAATGTTGGTGCATGTGATGCTAGCTCTACAACTTATCTTTGTTGAGTAGATATCTAACTTGCTGAGTTAGAAACCAACAGCTTCCATACTTGCCCTTAAATTTGCTGCATGGCCATGGTGTCCTGGTTTGCGAATAAGTATGCCATAGTTTGTCAACCATCCATCTCAATAGTAGCTTCCTCCACAACCAAGACTTTTGTTTGAGGAGGAGATTTAGAGCTCGATGATTGACCAGAACCTTGTCTCTTGCGTGGAGACCGCTTCCTCTTCTCTTTCATGGCCACTAATATGGATGATTCTCCTTTGGCTAAATAGGAAAAGCTAATTATATCCATAGCCTACAGTTCCATGGCCTCTTCCAATCCTTTATTCAATATCGGGGCAAACTGAGATGGTAATATCTCAGCCTTTTCAAGGGTCTTCGCTAGAGAGCGCTAAGTTGCTCTCCTTAGTTGTTTCAATGGTGATGTAGCCTGAACCATAGAGGAATTTGGTGTGGGTGATGTCTTGGTTCCTAGTTTTTGATTGGGACCCTAGCCACCTAGATCCAATGCCTATATAGAGGCCTAGATAATTGTGCTTTTGGAGTTGCAGAGCACCCACAATTTCAATGGAGCTGCCTATATGACTTAGGAATAATAGATCTCTAGTAATTCATCCTAAGTGAATCCTTCACTCGGATCTTGGCACCCTGCATATACTCATGTGCAAGCTGACCCCTTTCATGTAGAGGACTTGGTCCATTCATCAAGAACAAAGGTGTGCTTGCTATAGAGATAAGTTTGAAGATTTTATCTTTCTCCCAAAACTCTAGGGGAAGATTTGGTAGCTATATCCATACCTTAGCCCATCAGACCATGTCTCGACTGGGCTTGAAGTTCAGCCACTAGATTTTTAGGGCAAAAAGTTTCTAGCGAAGGACTAAGGACCCTAACCAAGATATGATTCTTTGCCTCTTTAGATGGTAGACTGAAGAGGATGAGGCCCTTTAAGAGCAGCAAAATGCAAAATCTCCTTCCACCCTCCACCTCAATCACATTTCTTTTGCACAAAGTTTAGAGGAAACCAAGACCAAGGAACTTAGCAACAAGAAGCTAGGCAACCATTCATGTGAACTCCAAAGTTGCAATGTCCTCCACCATTGCTAGGATTCTCTCCTAGCGAAAGCATTCACCACCTTGGACCACTTGAGACTAGGATCGACCAGCCTCTGCCACATTCTAGCCATTTTGTTTGAGAGAACTCCATGAAGCTGACACATTCGCCCCTTTTCTTCTAATTTGGTATCGTAGACATACCAGGCATCGAAGCCCTCGCCAAATATGGTTGATCAAGGTCTATTTGGCCATCATTGGCTCCCTTCTTGTCCAAAGATGGTCGGATGAAATCCTAACCACTTGCTTCTCTTTGTCTGTCATCAAGCAGCTTGCCATCTATTAATCAAGAACTATGCAAGACTTAATGATGAAATCTATATGAATAATGGTGTTTGTTTTGATATTCTTCATTATTATTTCCACTATTATACTTGCCTTAACATGAACAAACATATAAATATAACAAGAATTTTGTCTTTCATTATTTTTTTGAATATAATTTTCCAAACCTTTTCTACCTTCTAGCAAGTTTCTTTTTCAAGATTTAACTTTACCTCTGGCCAACATGTTTGGGGATGTGAAACTATTTCATATTATATTTACTTAGACTGTATCAAGTCCAAAAGAAATTTAGTTCCAAAATATAGATTCACTCATACTCATTTACAAATCATAATTACTAGCACATAATCCACATTTCATGATGAGACTTTAATCAGAATGTATTAAAGAAGATGCAAAATTTACAACAAATATAAAAGAATCATATCCTTCAAAAGTTAGATTAGAATGTATCAAAGAAGATGTAAAATTTATAGCAAATACAAATAGGCTTATCCTTCAGAGGTTGGATGCTCTTTGCTTGAACTACAAAATATTAAAAACAAAGGTTAAATCAAGAAATTGGTTAGTTGCTGGAACTTGGTAGAAAAATTAATAGTAAGATAACAATTAATGGTAAATACCTTGCATGGTGTCTCTTAATGGTTGACATTGAAGATAGACCTTTGAATATGTAATAGAAAATTATGTCCAATTCGTTGGTAAAAGAATGATCGAATAAGAAGGAAATATTGAGGTATATTATTAAGATATGGGTGCTAATGTGTTTGCAATAAGGCTATTATGAAAAGTTATTGTCCAAAAAGACAATCCAAGAGAGAGGGATGAATTGAATTTTCAATAATTTAAAACTTATTGTGCATAATTTTCAGACTATATGGAGTGTGGTGAGTAAATACTAAATAAGAATGCTAAAACAATTAAGCAAATAAGAAGCAACTGTTGGAAAATATGTCCTAAAGTTAATCATCTAGGTTGTAGATGATTGTGCTTCATGCATGTATATAATTATAAATTGATAAAATTATCTGGTAGATTCATCGTAAGGAATAGAACTCATATGTTATGATGCAGTCCTTAGAGCTATTTAAAATGATAAAGAGGATTTATCATGTAGTTCTTAAATTTTGCTCACGATTAAATGATATAATTATCACAAGAATAATAATTGCATCGAATGTAGGTCATTGTGTACCATATTAGTTGGTTGTCCTCTTAACTAAAGTATGTGGTGACACGGATATGGCATATGGATGAAATGTAGGAGTACGTTTCACTGAGTGTGACCAACTTCAAAGTACTCTGCTGTCAAGGATTGCTTTAATGGGATATGGGTATAAGTATCTCTCTGACCTGAGATTACCTCAGTGACTTACAAGCAACTCACTGTACTTTAGTGTCAGACTATCCAAATTTTTAATTCGATGATGGAAGATTTTTGGATACAGTCATGTACTTATGAAGTCTGATTATGAGTCAAGATAGGATTGAACGCTCCAAATAAAATTAGAGATGATGCATCACTGTATTTTAATTTAGTAAAACTCTAGTTAGAGTAGTTCTAATGAGAGATCATAGAATTTTTTGAGCTTGTAATACAATATGGATCACTCATCTAGGGTTGACAGTTTAACCTTAAGTCATCTTTGAGCATCGAGAGTTAAAGGGATGAATTATATGGTAACTATATCCGCATAGGTTCTAAAGTATTACTGAGCATACATTCGGCCTATTCGGATGTCGGATCTCATTGTTAGATAGTTACATCGATTAGTACAGAAATTATTCTTATGCTATCGACTTAGATTCGAACCTATGGGATCATACACATAGAAGTATCTGTCTGATCAAATGACTGATCGATGATTATGAATCATTGAAGAATTTAATTATCAATGTTATTAATGATTAATCCTGTGCAAAGATTGTAATAAATTATTACTAATAATTAATAAATTAGAAAATAATTAATTATTAATTTAATTATTAATTAGTTCAATTTGATTGAGCAATGAGGATTGGATTAAATCTAATTGAATTAGATTTAATTAGGTTTGCTTTGAATTGATTGGATCCAGCCCTAATGGATAACAGGATTTGTTCTAATTGATCTTAGGGATGCAAATCAGATTTAATCAAAAAAGATTTAATTAATTTGATTTAGATTTGATTGGATCAAACTCTATTAGAGAATAGGCTTGATTGGATCAAGCTCTATTGATCAAAAGCTTTCCTGATGTCCAATAAGATAAGAAAAATGCTTCCCACAGATGGGATTTTAATCTAATTAATTTCTAATTGGATTAGGGTCTATTTAGTTTCTAATTGGGCTAGGACCTAATAGTTAGTTTGTTATAACTAATTTCTAAATTGGTTAGGATTGGTCCTGAAATTAGTTAGAGTTGGACCAAGAATCATGAGTCCTATTTGGAATAGGATTTAACCAACTCATAACAAACCCCATATGCTATTAATTCTCCATACCACATCCTTTCACCATGAGAACCCATGCCCCAAAGAAGAGCCACACCCCTCCTCTCTTCCATGAAGAAATATGGAGTCCCCCTTCTCTCTCTTGTCGCCTATTTTTTTGGATGGGGCGTCCAAGGGTTGGACGCCCCATACTCTTCC
>KE505575.1:55635-66229 GCA_000441515.1 Elaeis oleifera | reverse complement strand
GCACCAACAAGTATATTGTTTAATTTGTACAGATATCTTATTCTGGATTTCATAACTTATAACAATAGCATCGAAGAAGATCATGTTATAAGCATCGAAGAAGAAGATCATGGTTTCTGACTGACTTTAAAATTTAATTATATAACTTGCAGAGTAGAAAACTCATATTTAAGAAATTATTTTAAATATACTTGACATCATGAGCCTATAATGAAATATTTGATGAGTAGTTTCAGCTTTGATAATAATATAATGATTTAAATAAATCATAAGACTTCAAATGCCTTGAAGTGAAGTGAAGATTCATAAATAACAATCGAGCAATCTATGCCTGATGCAAAAGATGATACAATCTTTATCATTATGGAACCTAAAAATAAACCCAAACACTCTTTATATATTAATTCTCTCATGTTAAACAAAAATCATGAAAAGATCTATCCATCAAAATTAAGAAGCTAATACAAATACTGCAGTAGCATACTAATATCTACAAAGTATATCAATGAATCTTTATTTCTTAAAATTGATGTTTTTCTTATATTTTGTAAAAAAAAAATCATCAATGAAAAATATCTAATTCGTAGGTTAGAAAGAAAAAAAATTGAGTACAAATTGGACTCACTTTGAACTCGGAATGGAAACCCAAAGTTAAAAACAAAAAAAAAATACAAGAAAAACCCGCTGAGTCGGCCTAATGGACCGCTCGGTCCACACGCGGTCCATGCCAAAAAAATTTGCCTTCGCTCCACGGTCGGTCCACGGGACAGTGGTCTACTGTCAGTTCATAGACCGGCATGAGCCAGGTCTGTGCGTGGTCCACACGCATAGTGAAAGTGTGATGTTTTATCGCAGCGTATGCGCGGGAGGCTGGCAGGTGTGCGATTTTGCTGGCGGGTCTGTTTGACAGGTCTACAGGTCCGTTTAAGGAGTTTTGAGCTATTTTAAGCCGATTTGAAGCGGGTTTCGCGTGCGGTGTCCGCCCAGGATCAATCTCAAGCGAGTTCGAACTGTTCCAGCAAGTTTAAAGCCGTTCAAACATCGATTTTGACAAGGATTCAATCGTCGAATTCGACTGGAATTCCAACTCCTCAGGGAACATACCGTCCACTATTCCTTTTGTCCCATATCACCAGAACAGCCATCCTACACCCCCTAAATGCCTATAAAAAGGACCCCAAGGCATCAAAGGAAATCCATTCAGAGATCCAAGCAGGCAGTGGAAGCAAACAGAGAGCAGCGGCGGCAACAGCAAAGAAAATTTTCTTTCTTTCTAGTTAATTATTTAGGCTTGAAAAAAAAAGAAAATATGGAGGAAGAGATGGAAGTCTTTATGCGTGGCTAAATCTTTTCAACTCAAGAAGATGATAAAGTCTATAATAAATTTTACTTTCTTCTTATATTTAATTTTTATACAATAAAATTATATTTTTATTTCATATCTTTTATTTTTCAGAAATAATAATCTAGCCTACACGGCCTATAGCCTCTACGGACGTACCGTGATCTCAGGATACGGTACGTGCCTAGAAGAGATAGATTGTAGTAAGTTAGATTAAATCCTACATCTTATAATTAGATTTAGATAGTTGATACTCCAAACAGACGAGCTGTGATCTATGGATACAATCCGTACCTCTTAGATATAAACTATACTAATATCTTAATCATAAATTTTAATATTAAAATATAAAAAAAGAAGAAATAAAATCTATTTTGTATGATGGATTCGGAATTCTTGGGTTATCTCTCTAATTTTTTTCGTTCACAAATCACTTTAAATTTATAATTTAATTCTTATTATTTTATTTATTTTTTCTTCTACAATCAATTCTCTTTTATTATCTTTTTTAAAAAAAAATAATTATCCTAAATCTCTATAGATACGATCCCGACTCATCATATCTATATAATTTGAGTTAAGTTTATTTTTGACCGCCTACAATGGCGATCAAATTTTAGCACCGTTATCGGAGATCATTGATATGGTTGTGTTGACTAAGCCAAAAAAATATATAAAAAATAATAATAATAAAATAAATAATTTAATATTTATTTTTATCTTATATTATTTTATTACTTTCTAGTTAGATTACTTTATTTGCATGCATAAAAAAATTTTTGCTTATTATTTCTAAAAATTTACTATTTTTTATAGCTTAGAATAATTTACTGTTCTGAAAGTATATTTGATTTCTTACTTTATTTGTAGGTTACTTACTTGCCTTTTAATCTTAGTATAAATTACTTTTCAGTCAGTTAGATTCTTTAAATCTCCTCAAATTTAATTAACTAAATTAAAACTTATCTTTTATTCTTTTTACTTTAAATAACTTAATAGAAAAAAAAACAAAATATATACATCATAATACTTAACTAGTATAAAGAACCTAAAACACAATAAAAAACTTAACATGTGTGGACATCTTGTTTATTTGCATCTGCATTCTCATAAAATATCTTAAGGGCACAAACCCTAAACCAAATAAGGCAGAAATTTCAACATCTTTTCTTCGCCCACAAATCATAACCCTATATTTTGCATTGACCTAAATCTTAACCTAAAATCAATTAGACGTTGGCCCCTAAGGACTCTCGAGCTCACTAGGATAAGAAATCCTAAGAGTTGGACTGGATTAGGATTAGTCAATTTAATTGGTATTTAGGAAAGTGGTTCAGAGACTATGTCCCGAAGAAAGATAGTTATTTAATTGGTTCTGTTCGCTTATCTAATCAATTTTAATTGATGTCTAAGGAAAGCAATGAGAGGACCCTCACTAGTTTTACATTTATCTGGTCAGTTGAGTGGCTAGTCTTTTACTTGAAGGGCTCAAAAGCAATCTTAGTAGTTAGGAGCTGTCTAGATCTAGGATAACCCTTAGCTAGGATTGATTGTCTAACTTGATTGCTAATCTATAATTTAAACCTAATTAAAACACTCTTCTCTATCGTCTCTAGATTTAGGACTCATCTTTAGAACTCTCTTCTCATCTATCTCTTCTTCCTCTTCTCTCTTCTTCCATAAAAATAATAAAAAAATAACAGAAGGAGATTGTTCTAATCTCGAACCCTTGATTGCATATCTGAACAATCAAACAATCCATGATGAATCTCAACAGTAGATAAGATGAGCTATCCCATAGATTAGATCTTCTAGAATCCATCAGACACTCTCTCTATCCATCTTATCTTCCTGCGCAATAAGTTTGTGTAGTATGTTCGAGCTCCACCCATTTTGTGAGTGAATGCCCAGCCACACACTAATTTTTTGAGTCTATGTATGAGCAAGTTTATCAAGATCAAACCCACATGGCCTATAGATCAGGAAATAACCAATACTTCAATTCTTATAATTCAGGCTGGGAGGTTCAACCAAATTTTTCGTGAAAACCATAATCAGTGGTTACCCCGATGACACAAAAATCTATATTCATGTGTGCACCTTATTACGATATATCCTATTCACAAGATCAACCTCCTCCAACTAACTATGACCCAACTTTTGCAGAGGAGTTTCAGCAAGCATTAGATAAGATAGAACATTGCAATCAACTCAGCCAATAGACCCTTCACTCCTCTATGCAATCCTTAAAAGAACTAGAGAAGCTAACGCTCACACTCAATCAGGAGGAGGGAAGAGAGTTGCCTAGTCAACCCGAGAGTAATCCTGAGGGATAATATCTGACTAGAAGTTTTAATGTCTCGGTAATTTTTTTGAACAATCGATGATGATTCTTAGGAATGAAATGGTCATAAACAACCTTGCACAACCAAAAGACCAATACAGACTATTTGACTGAGGCAGAAATAATTAGAAAAAATTAGAAAGATGGATCAAACCAATTCTATCATCACCTTACCTACCTATGGTCCCATTATCAAGTACCCTAGAATCACCCTTTTTTTTTAATGAGAAGGGAGAACAAATTGATGAAATAATGGAATTAATTGAGACTTCCCAAGAATCACAAATGAATAATGCAATAGAGGAAGCTACACCCACAATTCTTGTCCAAGATTCACTAAATCCCTATCAGGCTCATTTTGAGGTAGATGATTGTGATGAAGATGGATATTTTATAGAAGTAAATGATCCAATAGATACATCCTACCCAAACCACCCACTTGGGATCGAAAAATATGAGCCACCACCTAGCCCATCAATAGCTTCCTTGTTAGAATCACCAATTACTCCAGAACTGAAGTCACTTCCTAATGCACCCACTAACACCCTTCCAGTGATCTCTAACTAGGAAGCCCAACTTGTAGGTGTTATAAAAGCACATAAAGAAGCTGTCGAATGGGATATCTTCGAAATGAGGGATAACGATATTGAGATATTTATAATTGATTTTTCTGTATTTGGTATTACTTTTTCGGACTGCCTCCAAAATTTATCTATAGTACTAAAACGATGTATGGAGATAGAATTAATATTAATTTGAAAAAATATTAGGCTTTAGATTAGAAAGGGAATATGCCAAGACTTATTATATCTGAGACTGGGATTGGGATAGATCAGGCTATAATCGAAGAAATTTTAAACTATCACCCCGATCTCTGCCCAACAAATACCATCCCTTTTTGACTTTGATATTTTTAGACCCTAGTATAGCATGCATGCTGAGTATACTCTATTGATCTGGGCTAATCGTCGTAGAGCATTTTATGAATGTTTTATGGTCATAATGATAAGGCCTCATGATTGGCTCTATCCTTTTGAAACACTAAAGAACGTACTTGAAATTAGCAATCCAAAATCATTAGAATTTATTCATCCAATATTTGACACGGGATAGGCGAGAATCATGGTGTCTGACTGAAGACGTTAAATTTAGCACTTATTGAGAGGCAATCCAATTTCTTAGGATTAATCTTAATAAAATTTGGCTGAAGATGTTTTGTTGGGATGTGCAGGGGTTTCATGCATGTATTTCAAAAATTTTATAGTGAAAGAATATTGGATTAAACTATTTAATCTACAAATGCATACATAAAATCTAATCTTAAAACTCCTACAAACAGATCTATAATATGAATTTATATGCATAAAAATCTAAATTTAAAACAATAAGCATGTGAATAAGAATCAGCACACTGTAATAGATCTAATCTACAACTATTAGGATTTCGAACCCAATATCTGAGAGTGGGTAGTCGAACTCTATGATCGAGAATGTAGATCTGAAAGTCCTTATTGATCGCTCGTAGCCACATAAGCATCCGACCTCTACGGATGATCCATATGAAATCCTCGGACCGATTAGCCCTCCACGGGGTACTAGCTGGCGCAGTCAGCTTCTGATGGCAGATCTGATTTGATCTCTTTCTTCGATCACTTCAAACTTTTTCGATGTCAAAGATAGATCAGAGGAGGTATTATTGAAATGTAGAGAAAAAATAGAAAAGAACTCCTTCTTCCTATTTCTTTCTCCCAATCACTAGATCTAAAACCCCAGATCCAAAACTCACACCCACCCTTGATCTCACGCCCACAAAGGTTATTTTCTTTATTATACATGCTCAACAAATCCCACACCCCTTTGGTCGCACACCATTCTCTCTTCTTTTTCTTATGGTGAAAGAAGGTTGATTATTGGCATATAAAGGATCCCATCTTTTATGTTAACCGGCATCATCAGATTAGGCAGGATAAGAGCCAGATTTTGTTGCAATTCAAACTCTTTTGAATTTCAATTAAATTCTAACTTTTTCTCATCCTTATCTGACCAAAGAGGGGTCGACTAGAGAGTTTTGGGCATGGAAACAACCAAAAGCTATTCCCTTTTGTCGCATAAAGCAGGCACCTTTACAAGGATCAGTGGTGGGTAGACAAGGAGGAGTTTGATTCAAATTCAAAGTCCTACTTGAACTCAAACCTAAACTACCAATACCTATCCAAAGTAGGTGACAAAAGGGTGTTAGCTTCTGGTTTTTTCATACACAAACTAGTTTTGTGTGATGAGATATGGTGTGAGTCTTTCTGGGTGGTGCAAGGGAGAGAGTCCCATTCATCTGGGACTCTAGGATTTAGCCAATTGGATTTCTACCAAACCCATTCTAATTATATCCAAGTAAACATAATGGACCTAATCTAATTAGGCTCCTAGAACCAAATTAAATCTAATCAAATCAGTGAATTAACTGAGCCATAGACCTGATCAAATCAGGATCAATTCTCTCTTACTGATTAGGTCATCTCATAACCTAATCGGACCTGACCTAATTGAATCCAATTCAATTAGACTTGATCCAAACTTTAATGCTCAATCAAATTGAGCTAATTAATGATCTAATCACTAATAATCTTCCATTAATGATAGAGTTTCAGTCCAATGGGACTCTTCAGATCAGCCATCTAATCAGAGAGGAACTTCTAATGTGTGTGACCCCATAGGTTCGAACCTAAGTCGGTAGCACAGGAACAGATTCTTATACCAATCGAAGTAACCATCTAGTAATGGTACCTGATATTTAGATAGACTGAATGTATGCAAAGCAACACTCAAGAATCTACTTAGATACAGTTACCGTATAATTCATCCTTTTGACCCTTGATGCAAGGATGACTTAAAGTTTAAACTGTCAACTCCTAACAGTGCATCTATTATGCGTCTCAACCTAATAAATCCTGTGACTCCTCACAAGGACTGTCCTAGCCAAGGTCTTACTAAATTGAAATATAAAGCATTCTCTCCAATCCCTTGAAGTGGTCAATTCTCTCTTGACTCATGCATCGACTTCATAAGTACTTGACTGTGCCCAGAAACCTTCCGATCTTAAATTAAAATTCAGGTAGTTTGGCACCAAAGCACAGTGAGTTACTTGTAAGTCATCGTGATAATCTCAGATCAGAGGGACACTTATATCCATATCTCTTCAGAGTAATCCTTGACAGTAGAGTGCTCTGAAGTTGGTCACGTTTAGTGAAATATACTCTTATATTTCACCTGCATGCCATACCAGTATCTCCACACTCCTTGATTAAAAGGACAACCAATTTATATGGCACACAATGACCTATACTTGATATGTCTATCGTCTTAGTAATAGATATCATTTGATCGCAAACTCATTTAAGGACTAAACAGTAAATTCTTCTTTATCGATTTAAAATAGTCCTAAAGATTTTCATCATAACATAGAAGTTCAATATACAAGATGTATAAGCTTACGATGAAAATTATCAAATAAATTTTATTAATAATTAATTCATATACAATTACATCAATGAGCACAACCGTCAACAGACTGACGATTGACTTTAGGATACAATTTCTAACAACTCCCACTTGGACTAAAGCCAATCAGTACAATATCATATACCCATATTTGATTTATGATCTTCGAACTCCTTTACCATAAAGGCTTTAGTGAATGGATCGATCAGGTTCTTCTTTCGTCAATCTTCTAAAGGTCGATATCACATCAATCCACAATCTCACAGATAAGGTGGTAGCGATGCAGAATATGTTTCGTTCGCTGATGTACCTTCAGCTCCTTTGTTTGAGCTATGGCTCCAGTACTGTTACAGTAAAGCAGAACTGAACCATCATGAAGGTGCCACTCCAAGCTTGATAATGAACTTCTTCAGCTACACAGCTTTCTTTATAGCACCAGATGCGGCGATATACTCCACTTCGCATATTGAATTGGCCACTGTGTGCTGCTTGAAACTTTTTCAGCAGACTGCTTCACCATTTAGGAAAGATATATTCCAACATGCTCTTGTTATCATCACAATCTGATTGAAAATTGAAATCAGTGTATCCTACGAGTTTCAAATCAGATTTTTCATAAACGAGCCACTGGTCCTTAGTATTTCTCAAATACTTAAGGATGGTTTTTGCAAGCTTTCAATGGTTCTCACTCAGATCTGATTGGTATCTGCTCACTACATCTAGTGAGTATGCCACATCCATTCTCATCATATCATGACGTACATTAGAGAACATACTATCGAGACATATGAGATTCTACTCATACGCTCTCTCTCTTGAGGGGTTATCGGATAATCCTTCTTCAAGAAAAAAATTTCATGGCCTATCGGAAGATAGCCTTTCTTAAAATTTTCATGTTGAACCATTTTGGTATGGTATCTATGTACGTAGATTGAGAGAGCCCGAGCAACCTCTTAGATCTATCCCTATAGATCTTCATCCCTAGGATGTAGGCTACTTCTACCAGATCTTTCATGGAGAATTATGATGACAGTCATACTTTTATTTCTTATAATACAGGGATATTATTTTCGATTAAGAGAATATCATCCACATACAGAATAAAAAATACAATCACTGAACCATTAGCCCACTTATATATGTAGGGTTTCTCTCCGTTCTTAACGAAGCCATACATTCTGATCATCTTATCAAAACGTATGTTCCAACTCCGAGATGCCTACTTCAATCTATAAATGAATCTTTGAAGCTTGCACACCTTGGACTCATCTATGAATGTGAATCCTTTAACTTGTATTATATACATCTTTTTGTTCAGCTCTCCATTTACGAAAACTATCTTCACATCCATTTTTCAGATCAGGTATGCTGCTATTGCAAGCATGATCCGAATGGACTTGAGCAATGCCACAGAAAAATATCTCATTATAGTTAATACCATAATGCTGACGATACCCCTTGACAATTAGATGGACTTTATAGGTCTCCATTTTTCGTCTATACCCTTTTCTTTTGAAGACCCACTTACATCCTATGGGCTTCACCCTTCAGGTAGATCAACTAATGTCCATACATCGTTGACCTTCATGGACTCTGTTGGTGCAAAATTTTATCGACGTCGGAGAAGCTGGAGTCGAAGGAGCCGCGGCCGTCACCGGGACCTGCAAAAGAAGTCTAAACCAGAGTTGGGTTGCTCCAGCAAGACCCTCCGACGCTCAAGTCAGTTCTCTGCCTCAATAGAAATGGAGTGCTCGAGTGAGAATTTTAGCAGAGTTTTGAGATAGAGTCTAAAGCTCCGAGAAGAACGTATCTAGGGATCCCTTTTATAGATGGAGAGTGTAACTGATTGACAGCGACGTCTGTAACTGCCTGGTAGTGAACCATTCGGGACCACGCGGAGTTTGTTACGGAGAGTAGTGGCGTCAGGGGTCGTTCAGAGCCACGTGGAATCTGTTATGGAGAGTGGAGTGATGTCCGTTGTCGTGACTTGCCAAAGAGTGGCAGACCCGCATGGGATCCGTTACAGGAAGTGGAGCAGAGTCATGATCATCATCGTGGTTTGCCAGAGAGTGGTGGAGCCGCATGGGATCCGTTACAGGAAGTGGAGCAGAGTTGTGGTCATCATCGTGACTTGTAAAGGAGTTCGGGCCTGTCGACTGAAGCTCGATTGGGGCGTCTGAAGGCGTGGGGCAGCTCTCTGTCTGAGAGGAGCTTAGATGTTTTCGAGGTTGCAGATGCGCCCACAGTTGCTGGGTGCCTTGGATGCTGACACTGCAGGCGGTAATCATCCACTGTAGAAACTCGGACGAAGACCTTCAGTTGGTGAAGTTCGGCTTCATGAGGAATCCGACAGAGGGTTGGCCAGCAGTGGACTTCGGATGGCGTTGTAGAGGTTCATCCGCTGGAGGAGTCTGAAGGATTGACGTTGTTGAAGTCCGGCTAGCACTATTGGAGATCGACAGCTGGGGTGGCACGGCAGACATCGGAGGTGGTTGGTTGTTGTGGAGATCTAGTCGCTGGAGCCCGTCTGTTGTAGAAGTTCGTCCGAAACCCATCCGCAACGGAGGTTCAGGCAGAGTCCGGTTCTTATGGAAGTCTAGATGGGGGTCGTTTATCGAAGAAGCTCAACTGGAGTCTGCCTGTAATAGAAGTTCGGAAGAAATTTGTTTACAGTAGAAGCTCGGATGGAATTCGCTTACAGTAGAGATCCGACGCGAGCCGCTCACGGTAGGAGTCCGGAGTAGACCGCTTGCGGTAGGAGCTCGGAGCGGACCGCTTGCGGTAGTAGCTCAGAGCGGACCGCTTGTAGTAGTAGCTCGGAGTAGACCTCTTGTAGTAGAAGTTCGGAGTGGTGCTCCTACTAGCGGAGCCTGTTCATTGTAGAAGTTCGAATGAAGCCCACCTGCAAGCTCGGATGAAGCCCATGTGCAATAAGAGTTTGGGGTAGAAAGCCGGCTCTTAGGAGCTCGGGCGAAATCCAGAAGGTGGTCGGCCGTCATAGAAACATAGATGGAGTTCGATCACTGTAGAAATCTGGTATTGAGGAAGTTCGACCGTTGTAGAAATTCACTGTCGGAGAAGTTCGGCCGTTGTAGAGATCCTGGAGGAAATCCATATTAGAGTTGATCGTGGCTGGAAGAAGTCTGAGGAGATTCAGAGATTAGTCGATCACTGCGAAAGGTCGGCTGATAGTGGAGCCCGAAGAGCATTTGAAGTAGTCTAGCGGACGACTGAAGGAGTTCGTCATTGGAGAAGTTCGGAAGAGCATTATGAAAGCTCGGACAGTCGGGAAGTTCAGAAAGACGTCGCACCAGGTCGGAAGCCGAAAACCCCCTGGAAGGGCCGGCCTTTTAATGAACTTCGGCTGGGAGTATTTATAGCCAACACCAGTTCCCCTACTTCCGAGTTCGGAT
>KE505574.1:238701-258059 GCA_000441515.1 Elaeis oleifera | reverse complement strand
CAGAATTTTTCTAATATAATAGTTGTAAATGGTCAAGTTCATATCTTTGATTAGACCAAATAGACCTTGATTGTGGCTTAACCTGAATCATTAGGTTGGTCAAATCAAACTAATTAACCAATTAGTGTCTAAGATAAGTTTGACATTTCGATCAGTAGTTTTAATTGGGAGTGGCTTATCTGGCCATTTCGATGGTGTTTAAGGCAAGCTTAGCAGACCTCCCATCGATCTCACTTACCTGACCAATTTGATGAATTATATTTTGATTAGATCACTAAGTGATTCGAGTTAATCTACGTCATTTAGGTTGATCAGTGTGATTAATCTAGGTGCCATTTCAATCAACATGATCCTAATCCGATTCAGTGACTTGGTGAAGTCAGTGAGAGAATTATGGTCTACTGATTGATCTCTTCTTTTTTTTCTCTAAATTAATTTAATCTTCTAAATTATTAGGTTCCTAAAATGAGCTGGTTATAGTGATAACTAGATCATAGCCTCCATTAAGGTAACGATAATAGGTCCATAATTTCTGATTGACATTGCAGGTGCCATCCGTCTGGTATTTCTCTGAATGATGGTATTATCATTCATCATATGATGACTCTGTTGTACTATCTGATAAATGGTTGGATTGATCGAGCCATCCTTGGACCTGATCATTCATTAGTTAGAATCACTGAGTAGGTTCACGTTAATGGTTTGATCTAATCGAGACTTTCAGTGGAGGCCCATCACTTACTGAAATAAAATCTGAGACTAAATCAATTACTAAAATTATTTAAAAAATAATTGGTTGAGAACCTACCTATAAATACATATGGGTTGACCGAGCCATCCTCGAACTTGTATGCATCTGTATGGATTCTAGTACTCACTAAGGAGTTAAATTAATTCTTCGAATTAGAAGTAAAGGCTATCAATTCATATAAATAATAGAAGAACCTTTAGATTAAATTCATGTCTTTAGGATTAACAAATTCATATACTGATTAAGTTTTAGTTTTTATTGTGTGTGCAGATATGGCCTCAAACTTGTCGCTCCGATCATTGTTGGACAGTGAGAAATTAATCAGATCAAATTTCAATAATCGGTATTGAAAACTCAAGATCATCCTGGAGCACGAGCGGATCTTATATGTGATTACAGATCTGACATCTAAGGAGCCCGCTCTTAACGCTCGTGGTGTGGTTAGAGATACTTACTTGAAGTGGCTCAACGACCGCACTACGGTGCGTTGTATAATGCGGGCTTCCATGAATGACGAGTTCAGTCAAAAATTTGAAGAAGCTCAGTCAGAGAAAATACTTCAAGTGTTGAGAGAGTTCTTTGATACTCCCGATGATGTTGAGCAGCACAAGACTAGTTGTGCCATTTCAATGCTTGAATGAGGGAGGCAGTGTCGGTCATCGATCATGTATTATAGATGATCGAACAGATCGAGCGACTGAGCAAGCTCAGCTTTTTTTGTATGAACAGCTGGAAAAGGATGCGATCCTGAACTCTCTATCCAAATCTTACTTGTCGTTTCTCAGTCATTTCAGAATAACGAAGCCTGTAGTTAACTACCATGGTCTGTTGGGATTGCTACAGACTTTTGAGAAGGATCACCAACTCCACAAGGAGACGATGAATATAGTGAAAGGATCTTCTTCGGATAGTCATCATCCCTCTAAGAAAGAGAAAAAAAATAAAAGATGCAAAGTTCTGAGAATCAGACCTAGAAACCTAAGTTCAAAACTGATCAGAGTCAGACAGAGTGCTTCTTTTGTAAGAAGCAGGATCACTAGAAGAGGAACTATCCTCAATACATAGCTTTTCTTGACTCGAACAGGTCAAAGAAGAAGAAGCAATCGATTGTTGGACAAAGTATTTATGTGATAACACCTTGTAACTTCTCTCTTTTTTATACAATAACCTGGGTATTGGATATCGATAGCCCTATTAATATTTACAATTCATTGCAAGATCTTTAGGTCAGTAGGAGATTTGAAGATGGTGAGAGATTTCTAAATGTTGGAGATGAAAAATCAGTTCCAGTTCTAGCTTTAGAAATTATCAAGCTTGTATTCGAGTCTCAATATATTGTTCTTAATGAATATCATTACTGTTTCAGTTTTTTTTAACGTTATTTCTGCAGGCCTTTTGGCCAAGTCCAATTATGAAATATCAATTAAAAAAAATTGTGATATTATTTTGAATGGTGTTATAATATTACATGGACAGTTGAACAATGGTATCTATGTTGTATCTAGGCCTAAGATAATGTACATTTTAAAAAAATATCCTAGAATAGATGATGTTACGAATGTCTATCTTTGACATTGTAGGTTAAGTCATATCAACAAGAACAGGATGAACAAGTTAGCTTAAGAAGAAATTTTTGATAAAATTGATTATGAATCATTGCCTACCTATGAGTCTTATTTATTTTAAAAATAATCAAATAATTTTTTACTGAAAAGGTAAATGAGCCAGTGATGTGCTGGGTCTGGTACATACTGATGTATGTGGACCCATGAGCACATATGTCAGAGGAGGGTATAGCTATTTTATTACGTTCATAGACGACCTATCTAGGTATGGATATGTCTACTTGATGAAACACAAATCCGAATCGTTTGAAATGTTCAAACAGTTCTATAATGAAGTAGAGAAACAAACTGAAAAAATATTAAAATTCTTCAGTCTGATCGAGAGGGTGAATACCTTTTAGTGAATTTCTGACATATCTAGTAGAGAATGAGATTCTCTCACAATGGATTTCTCTAGGAACACCACAGTATAATGGTGTCTCAGAAAGGAGGAATCGAATCTTGTTGGACATAGTTCGGTCCATAATGGGGTTTGCAACTCTGCCGATCTCTTTTTAAAGATATGCACTCGAGATAGCCTGTCTTCTGCTCAATAATGTTCCGAGCAAGTCAGTTAGTAAAACATAATATGAGATATGATCAGAGCGTAAATCGAACCTTACTTACTTTAAGATCTAGGGGTATCCGGCTTATGTTAAATGATTACAAACTGATAAGCTTGGACCTAGGTCCGATAAGTATAATTTCATAAGGTACCCTAAGAAAATGAAGGGATATTACTTTTACCTCCCTACTAAATAAAAGGTATTTGTTAGCAGTAAGGCATATTTTTTAAAAAAAGTATTCCTTAGTGAAGGAATAAGTGCCTCTAAAATCGAGCTTGACGAAGTTCGGCTGATAGAAGAACCGACATAGTATAGCAAACCCACGAAACCATATTTGATGGTGTCAAATCCAGAACCCATTGTAGAAACATCCTTAAGGCGATTCGATAGAGTACCGTGTCAACCAGATAGATACTTAGGTTCTTGATCCGGGATGGAGATCTTGTTGAACTCAATAAGAACAATGAAGATCCGATCACCTATATAGATGCAATACAGAGATCTGACTCTAATAAATGACTTGAAGTCATGAAATCCGAAATAGAGTCCATGAAGATCAACGATGTATGGATATTGGTTGACCCACCTGAAGGGATTAAACCCATAGGGTGTAAATAGGTCTTCAAAATGAAGAGGGGCACAGATGGAAAGATGAAGACTTATAAAGCCTATTTGGTTGTCAAGAGTTATCGTCAGTGTTATGATATTGACTATGACGAGATATTTTGTCTTATAACAATGCTCAAATCCATTTGGATTATGCTTGCGATAGCGGTGCACATGGACTATAAAATCTGACAAATGGATGTGAAAATAGCTTTTCTAAATGGAGAGCTGCAAGAAGAGGTGTATATGATACAGCTTGAGGGTTTCACATCCACAGATGAGTCCAAAGTGTGCAAGCTTCAGAGATCTATTTATGGATTGAAGCAGCCATCCAGATGTTGGAACATGCATTTTGATAAATTTATCAGAACGTATGATTTCATTAGGAACAGAGAAGAATCCTGCATTTACAAATGGATAAATGACTCTGTGGTTGTATTCATCATTCTGTATGTAGATGACATTCTCTTAATTGAGAATGATATCCCTGCATTACAAAAATAAAAGTCTGATTATCGTCTCCATTCTTCATGAAAGACTTGAAAGAAGCATCCTACATCCTTGGAATGAAGATCTATAGAGATAGATCAAAAAAGTTGCTTGGATTAACCCAGTTCATGTACATAGACATTATGCTGAAGTGGTTCAGCATGAAAAATTTTAAGAAAGACTATCTTCCGATAGGCCATAAAATTTATCTTTCGAAGAGGGATTGTCCAACAAATTCTCAAGAGAGAGCGTATGAGTAGAGTTTCATATACTTCGACAGTAAGTTCTATAATATACGCCATGACATGTACAAAATCAGACATGGCATACTCACTAGGGGTAGTGAGTAGATACCAGTCTGATCCAGGAGAGAACCACTAAAAGATCGTAAAGATCATCCTTAAGTATTTGAGAAATACTAAAGATCAGTGGCTTGTGTATGGTGAGACTGACTTAAAACTAGTGGGGTTTATCGACTTCAATTTTTAGTCAGATCATGACGATAGCAAGAATATGTCGGATTATATTTTATCCTAAATAGTGGAGTGATCTGTTGAAAAATTTCAAGCAGCACACTATGGCCGACTTTGTTTGCGAAGTGGAGTATATCACGACATCCGATGCTGCGAAGGAAGCTGTATGGTTACGAAAGTTCATCGGTGAGCTTGGAGTGGCACCTTTCGTTGATGGCCCTATTTTGTTATACTGTGACAACATTGGAGCCATTGCTCAAGCTAAAGAGCTAAAATTCCATCAGTGCACCAAGCATATTCTGTATCACTGCCACCTTATTCGGAAGATCGTGGATCGAGGTGACGTCAATTTTTAAAGATCGACGAAAAGAAGAACCTAGCCACCCCTTTACTAAAGCTCTCAAAATCAAGGAGTTCGATGATCACATGCCGAAGATGGGTATTCGATACTGTACCTATTGATTTTAGTCCAAGTGAGAGTTATTGAAAAATATATTCCAAAATCAATCGTCAGCCTGTTGACAATTGTGCTCATACTTATAAATGTATATGAATTTACATTAATAAAAGTTATTAGTTTTTTATTATAAAATTGATCATCTTATTTTGAACTCCTGTGTTTTAATGAAGTCCTTAGGACTATAATTTATCGATAAAGGAGGATTTGTTGTTAAGTCCTTAAAAGTATTCACGACCAAATGATATGCTATTAATAGGATGATAGCAATATCAAGTATAGATCGTTGTGTGCCATATGAGTTGGTTGTTCTTTTAACCAAAAAGTGTAGAGACATTGTTATGACATGTAGATGGAATGTAAGAGTACATTCACATCAAACGTGACTATTTGTCGAGTACTCTGCTGTCAAAAGTAGCTCGTGAAGGGTATGGGTATAAGTATCCCTCAGATCTAAGATCACCGTAGTGATTTGTAAGTAACTCACTATACTCTAGTACTAGACCATCTGAGTTTCTAACTTAGTGATGGAAGGATACTGGGTAGAGTCAAGTACTTATCAAGTCGGTGTGTGAGTCAAGAAAAAATTGATCCCTCTGAATTAGTAGGAGATATATATCAGTGCATTTAATTTAGTAAAATCTGGACCAAGATAATCCATATGATGAATTTAAAAAGTTGAAATATAATATGGTCAATTATATTAGGATTGACAGTCAAATCCTAGATCACCTTGAGTATTAGGGTCAAAGGGATAATTATACGGTAACTATACGTCAGTAGATTCTAGAATGTTGCTTTGCAATCCTTCGACCTATCCAGATATCGGGTCACCATTGCTAGATGGTTACATCAATTGGTATAAAAATTATTTTATACTATCGACTTAGGTTTGAACCTATGGGATCACACGCATTAGAAAATTTGATCAGATCTGATAGCTAAAGAGTCTAATTGGATTGTGACTCTGATGAAGAGTCCCACTGGGATTGGGACTTTGGAGGAGAGTCCCACTAGATTGAAACTCTACTATTAATGAAGAATTAATTAGTAATTAGATTACTAATTGATTTAATTTGATTGAGTAAAGAGCTTTAGATCAAATCTAATTGAATTGATTTAGTTCGACTTAGATTGGGTTTGATATGATCAAGCCTGATTGTAAGAAAAATTTGATCTTGATTCGATCAGGACTTGGAATCAACTAATTCTTAATTAGGTTAGAAATTTAATGAGATGATTGGGCTCCTAATTTGATTAGATTTATTTTCAATATTAAGTTGAAATCAGATTTGATTTGGTTTAGAATTAATTTAAAAATGAAGAGTCTCAGTCGACTAGGACTCTATCCCTTATCTCTTGCACCACACCTGAATCCATGCCCATATCTCAACACCAAATTGGATTTGGCTTGAGCCTTTTGGCATCAAAAGTGTGGACCCAATAAGGGTGGGCAGCAATGGGTGGTGACTCATAATCTCATCTCCTGCCTAATTCGAATGCAATCTGAATTAGAGATACGGTGATAAGAAGGAAAAGTTTTTTCAAACAAGGAAGGTTGTTTGGTGCCTAATGATTTTTTCTTAATTTTTATGAAGTATTTTTGGGCATGTGAGATATCAGATCTTCTCTTGACATCAAAGATCATTTTCTAGAAATTTTGGGATGCCCAAATTTGGTTTTGGTGTGGACTTTGTGGTGCCCTCCCCTTGGATGAAAACCCTAGCACTAGTCTATAAAAGGGTGGCTCCTTTCTTTGACACCACATCTTGGTTCCCTTACTGATTTTTGTTTTCTAGAGTTTCTCATCCTCTTCCTCTCTTCCTCTTCCAGATCTTTTCATCCTTTGGAGCGTCCAAAGCTTTTGAAGAAGAAAAAAGAATTAGCCTACGAGTTCCTTACAAACTAGCACTTCCAAGGATCCTGATCTGCGTCAATTTTTGCATGGATTTCTATAGAGGCTAGACAACTTCGTGTGACAGTGAGCAATCTGAGAGAGATTTTCTTCAAGCATTGGATGAGAAGAGATCAAGAGACTTCAATTTGGTAATGGTTTCTAAACTTTCTTGATCATGTGTGTTAGATCTAATGGTTAGATCTTCATGGTAGCATTGATTAGATCGATGTAAGTTTTTATGTTTAGATCTAAAGTGTATCTTAGTTTATATTTTTATCATGACATGGTAGTCTAGATTAGATCTTATGCATATAATTTAGATTAAATTATTTAATCTTATTCTTTCGCTGCATAAAAATTTTGAAATTGTATACATAATACTACCTATGTTTTCTTCAAGGAAAAGAGAAAAGAATTGAAAGATAAGACCTTTTCCCACATGGATTGATCCTTTTTTTCCTTTCCCTTCTCATTTTTTTCATTTCATCCTCTTTCTTTGGAGATCCGTAGGAAAGGAGAGTACTTGAGGGAGATGGGAGGGTCTCTTAGGTTCCAAGCCTCCACCCGATTGAGACTCCTGAGGATAGAAAAATAGAGGAAAAATTGGGGGAACACAGAGGAAAAATCAAGGAAACAAGGAAATTGGAAAATTTGAAGGTAAGCCTTTTCCACATAGATTGATCATTTTTTTATTTTGCTTCTTTTCTTTTCATTTCATTCTCTTTCATTGGAGATCTATGGGAAAGGAGTGTACATGAGGGAGATCCAACGGTTTCTTAGGTTGCGAGATGGGTTTTTGTTGGAGTTGTGGTGGTGTGAGTTGGTCCCTGAGGTTTTGAGAGCTTAATCTTGGTAGAAGAAGCGTGACATTTTGTAGGTTTGGAGAATTTTGATCAAAGGATCTTCTTTGGTTCGAGAGGGTTCAAGTACCCGACAAGTATATCAATTTTAAATGGGATGGGTTTGGGATTTGTGGCTGATTTCATAATCAAGTTTGGAACGAGTTTGGGTAGTTAGATTTTAAACGGGTTCGGATATGGGTAGGGCAAAATTTGCGGGTATCCTATCCATTGCCATTCCTAGGAAAGAACAAGAAGAAAAAGTGCAGATCGGCCAATCTGATCCTTATCTTAGGGTCGGCTGGGCTTAGGCCAATGTTAAAGAGAATCTGCTTTGATAATAACTTCGATAGTTCTAGAATTTTGTGCTTGCACAGCGTATTGAAGCACTGTCAGTCTGTATCATGCAACTTAGGAGCTCAGAGATCAGACTGCCTAGATCGGCCCTAATTGGTGAAACCCTAATCTTCTATGTCTGAGTAGGAGACATAAAGGAAGCATCCCTTCCAACCATGAACGGATGAAGGGGCACCTCGGATCAAGGCATGAACCTCATTTTGGGGGAGGGAGGTACCATCAGTCATCGAAATAAGGATGTTTTTGAAAGTATAGAAAGATCGAGATAGGTCGACAGATGGCTCAATCTCTGCTAGGAAGTAGACCGCCGGAAAGTCAATAAGGAAATGCAATGAGTTCGGGGTCATCGAATCTAAGGCCATACCAAAGGTAAGGAAAAGCTCAATAATGAAAGGAGGAAGGGAGAGTCTAAGACCAGCTCGAAACAACTCCTCATACAGAGTGAGCCAATCAGGAGGGGATTGCATATCCTACCAGTTGGATCTGAGAGCTCTAAATCAAACTCGGGGGGGAAATGCTAAATTGAACTCTAATTATACTAAGATCCTCTAAGTCTATTATGGAGCAAAATCTATCGGGCATGAAGTTCTCACCCCCATGCCCGACACTAGCATCCCCAAGATCATCTCTCGAGGGAGAATGGAAGGCTCTCTCACTACTATCTCTTTTTCTGGTCTATCCATTTTAAGGCTAATGGACAATGCTAAACCCAAAATAGAAGGTGAAGGAAAGAGATGTGGGGATGAAGAAGAAGAACGAACAAATATAAAGAAAAGCAAAGATAGATGGGAGAATGGCCGAGGAAGGATCCTAAGAAACCAACCTATACATCTGGGAGTAGACCTACTAATGAAGCTTTAGACTCTCTCGAAAGAGCATTGCTGTCTTGAGAAAGAAGACTCAAGAAAATAATAAGAAAAAAAAAGGGAAGAGAACACCCTATTATAGAGGTTATGAACAGCCCTTGATCCTACATTGATTTGACTTATGCCGTTGGATGACCGCTGTGTGATGAAATCAAATCGATCGAAATGAGTTCTCTTAGAGGCATATTTATGGGTACATTTCTAAAGGTGCATGTGATGCCTCGAATCTAGCCAGATCTTTAATAACTGTCAACTAACAATCTTTCGCTTGTGTCCCTTTATAAATCCTACTGACCCCTTGATGCGATGGTTCCAAGACTACAGACGTGCCATTCTATCTAAAGAACAAGGGTTCGATATGTGTCTTCGATGGACACAAAGTAGATTGTACTCCCCACGCCTGACCCCTGCTCAGACTAGAGAGTAGGGAGGCATATGTTATGGGTAGAACTCTAGTGTCCGATTCGAAGATACAGACAAACTTTTATCATGGCCGATCTATGCATCGGCCACTGACTCTCACATCAGCTGCCGACCCCAGTGACGACCATCGACCCCAGTATCGGTGGTCAAACCTATCTTCAGGCATATAAGATTGCCGATCTATATATTTAACATCTCACTCATCACCAGAACAATATTCAGACATTGGACATTGATCTAGAAAGGGTCTTGACTCGGAAGTCATCTTCGACCAAGGAACCTATCACCAATCATCATCTTCGACGGTGCATGTGATGGGATGTTGAGCTTCGACCACTATTGATCGCTAAATTTGGAAAGGTCGACAAGAAACCCCCATGTGGTCCTATCAAATCACATCATTCAACATCAAATCACGCCACTCCTGAGAATGGTTGGCTGCGTACAGGATAAGGTCTCGTCAAATCACGCCACTTCTGAGAACGACTAGTTGCATACCGAATAAGATGATGCCAACCGTCAAAAATCAGATCGGACATCTTGGAATAGTACACAAAGAAGTTGGAATAGTCTCCTACAATTTTTTCTTGCGGCTCTAATGTCGATCTATAAATAGAGATAACCGAAGGACCCCCATGGTACAAAAAACTTTCATGCGTGCTTCTTTCCATCCATTCTAAATTTCTGACTTAAGCGGTAGAGGGTCCCTGTCAGAGCCAATTTCGATCAAAATTTATTTGATAGGTACGATCGTCGTTATCTCCATCGGATGCCACTGTACTTCAGCAACTCTGGTCCGAGCCGAGAATCTACTATAACACACAGCATACCTAACACATCGAGTAGTTAAATGCACGTCTGCTCTTTCAAAAACTAACACCAACCTCCATTTTATATAAATCAGAGCTTGATGATTCTCAGGTATGCTCATTCTTGCTCTTTTCTATTTTAGGATTTTCACCGCACCTCAAACTTCGATCTGACCTAATCCGGCCAAACAACTTGAGCAGAAATCGAGCCGACCCAGCACTAAACTCAAAGCACCTGATTCGCCCGGTTTTGGCGGCAAAACCTGGTTCTTTGATCTCGATCTTGGTAGGCCACGTGTTGACGTTTGCTCGTGGACACACGTGTGGCCGCGGCTGGCAGGAAGTTAGAAGGAACTCCCAACGGCCAAATCGGCGGAGGGCCACCTGCGCTCCCAGTAACCGCACGAGGCACCGAGGCCACCTGCCCCTCTGCCTAAGAAGCATCGAAAGCCCCATTTGGATTTCCTATGCTTGACGATATCACCAATGCTGCCTTCCTTTCTCCCTCCCACCACCGTTCGATTCCAGACATACTCCTCCCTCTCGCTTTCTCCGTCTTTAGATCCTCAGACCTCTCACCCGCTTCCTTTCTTTTCTCGCGAGGTATCTCTTTGCCCTATCAGGATCGTGCCCTTTCTTGATTCGAATCCACCATTTAATCTGAAGTCTGGAGTAAGGGGAGTTCCATTTCGACTCTTAGCTCTCTGTCTCTCTCTTGGTAATTCGTGTTCTTGAAAATGGCTTCTGTCTCTCTATTCGGCGCTTCTGTTTCGGATCCCTTGTGGAGCTCGTGTAATGGCGTCAGTGGGGTGCCCCTCAAGTCTTTGGGGAGATCGCGGAAGGGGACGAGGAAGAGTCTCTCGGCCGCTGTGGTGGCGAAGATCAAGAAGGTGAAGAAGCACGACTACCCGTGGCCGGATGAGATCGATCCCAACGTGAAGGGCGGGTACCTCAGCTACCTCTCTCATTTCAAGCCCCTCAAGGGGAAGCCCAAACCCGTCACCCTGCCCTTCGAGAAGCCTCTTATGGATCTCGAGAAGAAACTCATCGACGTAAGAACCAGCATTGTTGTAGTATGTTGCTGATATTTTTTCTGGGGCAATGGTTTATATAGAAAATATCGAGACTTCCATGCTTCTGCTTTCCAAAAATGATTGGGAGAAAGTCAAAAATCAAAACACCTTTATCTTGCATTTAAATTTTGAAATGCCAGTTAGAGTGTCTGGATGATGCTAATTATTTGCTAGTTGTGTATGATATACAATCTAAAACGTTAATTTCATTCTCTGGACTTATTCTCAAAGAAATTGATTAACAAACTGAGAAAAATGTGTTTTCATGAGGGCATTGTTTGCCAACTAAGCAGAGGAATAAGAAGCATCATCTACATATTTACCATATAGTAACTTAATGGAGAATAATTAAAAGGAATAGGAATATCTGATTCATATACGAGGAAAAGAATAGAAAGATATGTATGTTATAGTAACTTGATAGAGAATTGTTGGAAAGAATAGAAATATCTGATCCATAGATAAGGAAAGCTACCATGGTTTTAGTTGGGAGAACTGAACTGTTTGTGGATGTGATAGCTGAAAGAGACTTTTGATTAATAGAGAACCTGAGATTTTGATGGTACATTGGCAAACATAACTAAGGTTTCTCAATTATGGTCCACGAGCTTTTGTTTTATTGGATTCAAATTGGTGGCTGAAATATCCAGTGCTTTGTTGCAGGTACGGAAGATGGCGGATGAAATGGATTTGGATTTCAGAGATCAGATTATATCTTTGGAATCCAAGTATCAAGAAGTAAATCTTCTTTTTTAGTAATTGGATTTGGCTATTTTTATAGAAGAATATTAGGTTACGGGTTTCCAACTGGCCGCATGATTAGTAGTTCACTGCCTTTAGTGTTCATGGCAATGTTATCCTTCTGTCTTTAAGGTTCACAGTGGATTCAGTATGCTTTCATTGTTTTCACGTATGTCAATTTTACAGGCTCTAAAAGATCTATACACACATCTCACACCTATACAGCGCCTCAGAATTGCACGGCATCCTAACAGGCCAACTTTTCTTGACCATGTGCTGAACATCACTGACAACGTAAGGTTATTTACAATCACATATTACTCAGACAGTTTCCTTTCCCTTTATATTTTCAAGCTTGTCTCTCAATCTTTGTTCTGCTTGGGATGTAAAATCACTCTTCTGTTTACTTCATCCAGTGGGTAGAATTTCATGGAGATCGTGCTGGTTATGATGATCCAGCAATTGTGACTGGTATTGGAAGCATAGATGGCAGAAGCTACATGTTTATTGGTCATCAGAAAGGTAGAAACACAAAGGAGAACATTGAACGTAACTTTGGGATGCCAACTCCACATGGGTATGTATAATGTGCGTATGTTGTAATATGCATGAAATAAAATCTATGAAATTTGGGACAATTAGCAGATTTATATGTCAAACCTTGAGGTATTTTGTTCATGTTACAGCATGAATGAATAGAACATTATTTTTAATCATATTAATACGAGACTAGGGCATATACAGTGCACGTGTCTTTTAAAAAATAAAAAATAAATGTTAGGAGAAGGATTTTGGACCCTTCACCTTAAGTTAACAGTCACATTTCCACCTGAGGAGACAGTGAGGTGCAGGAGTGGGATGTTGTGACAGGCCTCATGCATAGACACATCAGTGGAGTTGGCATTATATATTAGAATAGATGATACATTTTGTTTAAAGTCAGCTCTTTACTGCTTTTTCCATTTGGCAAAATGGCCAGTTATTATTCAACTAACTCACTGTCTGTTTTCTATGATAAATGTTTCTGATCTACCTTTTATTTTTTACAAATTTAACAGTTATCGAAAAGCTCTGCGGATGATGTATTATGCTGATCATCATGGTTTGCCTATCATCACATTCATTGATACTCCAGGGGCTTTTGCAGATCTCAAGTCTGAGGAGATAGGCCAAGTATGTGCCTTATTTGAATTAAGCATCAGATGTTTCAGTTTCAGAGAAGGCACAGTACTTCCTGCCTCATAATTCAGCTATGCTCATGGTTTATTTATGTACATACAGGGTGAGGCCATAGCTCACAACTTGAGGACCATGTTTGGTTTGAAAGTTCCAATTGTCACAGTTGTTATTGGAGAAGGTGGCTCTGGTGGTGCACTTGCTATTGGATGTGCCAATAAATTGTTGATGTTAGAAAATGCTGTTTTTATGTTGCCAGGTGATTTAACACTGCAACATTTTCTTTTATCTCGTCCTAATAGCATCATATATTGCTGTTGATATGTTACTCTCTAAAACTTGCTGGAGAAATGGCTAGCAGTTGGTACATAGATTTGTGATTTTTCTACATAAATATATGTCGTTTTAAATGCATATCTGTGTGTGCATGCTGTGCTCTGTATGTATGCACATGCTTGACTTTGTGGTGTGCATTTTTGTGTGAGTGAGTGTATTTTCTTTTCTAAATAAACTTACAATGTTACTATTTGTGGAAGCACATTTCATGATGCAATATTGATATGCTCGCAGCTCTTGCAAGTATCTTGTTGTTCATGAAGTCCATAACATATATCTGGGCACATTTTATGTTCATCCATGTGTGTTATGATCATTTAATTGCATTCATTGTTGCCCAAGTCATCTGCTATCCAGTATATCTATTGCTCTGATCTGGTTCCTCATCTCAATTTATTACAACAGCCCAGAAGCATGTGCTGCAATCCTATGGAAAAGTTCAAAGCTGCTCCAAAGGTGATGATCCTGTGACATGGAGACTTGTCAGGATGCTGATCCAAGCTTTTACTAACTCTATATGTTACCATTTGCAGGCTGCTGAGCAGTTGAAGATTACTGCTACTGAATTATGCAAGCTGAAAATTGCAGATGGAGTCATTCCTGTAATGTTCTTCATGACCTATAATTCAGTTTCAATATGCAAGTTTCAACAATAGCCTAGCTGTTAATATTCAAACCTGGGCCAGTCAGATTTACAGTTAGTGATTTGTAGCTATCAGCTGAAAAGAAGAAAAGGTTTTATGATTACCTGATGTATTACTCTCTGGTTTATATGACAAATTCATAGAAGTACATGTTTTTGCCTTTTTCACTGGAAACCACACTATAGAATATAACTTGCATATTTTCTTATAACTTTGTTTTGATCAGGCATTGGTTTATGAAACCTGAATTGTATATGAAGATATAGCTGTTAGTTAGGATGTCCTGTTAGAAATAATAGTGCTGAAATATGTGATGTGTATTGTGTAATTGTGTCAACTGTCAAGTATATTTGTATCATCTTTACTAACAAAACCATAGTCCTGGCCATCTCATATTATCTAAAACCATTCCTTTGGACAGGAACCCCTTGGTGGTGCACATGTCGACCCTTCTTGGACCTCACAACAGATTAAAATTGCAGTTGTTGGATCAATGAATGTAGGGATCACCTGCAGTACTTCTTGTAATTGGAGCAAACTTTGTCACTTGCACATAATACATCTTTTGCTCTTGCAGGAGCTTCTGGAGATGGATACACCTAAGCTTTTGCATAATCGTATGCTCAAGTTCCGTTATCTTGGAGGATTTGTGGAAGGTGAACCTGTAGACCTGTCAAAGAAGTTAACATGAAGAAAAAGAAGAACCTCTTATTCAACAGGAAAAGCCAGGTACAGCTTCAGATGTTGACTTAGAGTATGAAGTTGAGAAACTGAAACAGCAAATACTAGAATCCAAGGACGACCTGCCATCTCAGCCTTCAGATCTGGGTTTGAATGAAATGATTGAGAAACTGAAGGAGGAGGTGGACCAGGAATTTGCTGAGGCTGTTGAATCCATGGGCTTGAAGGACAGGCTTGAAATGCTGAGAAAGGAAGTCACTGTGGCAAGGAGTTTGCCTGATCACATCCTAGATAGTAGTCTGACAGAGAAGATTGAGAAGCTGAAACAAGAGTTCAAGCAGGGTCTATCAGAGTATCCTAATTATGACAGTCTAAATCATAAGCTTGACATGCTTAAGGAGTTATCCAAAGCTCAGAAAAACTCTGAAAGAAATGAGAAAATCATGTCATTGAAGCATGAAATCAATGAAGGGTTCAAAGTGGTCATGAATCACCCTGATTTGAAGGAAAAGATTGACAAGCTAAAGGCAGAAATCTCAGATGCAGGAGTGTCAAGAACTTTTCATCTGGACAATGATTTGAAGGAGAAAATTTTCATGGTAAAGAAGGGATAGAATCTGAACTGGCCAAGAAACTGAGCTCTTTGCATTTGAATGTGGAACTTGCGTCTTCAAAGAGAGAGGCTTCTATAGCAAGGGGTGTGATTGAACATCCTTTGTATTCTGAACTAAAAGAGAACATAGATGAAATTAATGATGAAATTGAAGAGGGGATTGAGAATGCAGTCAACTCAACTAATCTAAAGAACGAGATAGTGATGTTAAAATTAGAAGTGGAAAATGCAGGGAAGTCTGCTGATCCTGAGGTGAAGCATAAAATCGAGTCAATGATTCACCAGATCAGGCAGAGCCTTGCAGAGGCCGTGAGCTCGCCATCCTTGATGGAAAAGTACAAGAAATTGAAACAAAAGATTGCAAGGGCCAGGGAATCTTCCTCAGGAGAGCTGGAGGAAGGCTCAGGAAAATATAATGGAGGTTTAAACCAAGATGCATTTAAAGAAGGCAGTCCAAAACTCGACATAACAGGGGTGGAGATTGACATTGATTAGTGTGAGTTTTGAACATTCTTCTCTCTTTATTATAGGCGAACTTGTACAAATTTGATGCATCTATGTTTATAATCCTTTCTATCTTTTTTGAATATTCAATCCTTTCTTTTACACAAAATAGTAGACTCCCTTCCTTGGAGTTTGGAGGTTCATTTTACACAGCAATATCTGAAACTGCATATCTATGTTTATTATGCAAACATTACTATGATTGAGCTGAAGAAAGAATGTCATCCTTGATCACTATTCTGTATCAAGCTAAAGAAAGCCTCTTTTCCGCATCCTCCCCTCCCTGGGGAATGCTATATGTGTGCTTTTCTTTACATCTTTTAATTTTTGAGTCCTGCTTTATTGTTTGTGTCAGCTCAAAATCATAAAGAGGTCCTTTCACCCTTGAAGTTTAACTATCAAAGCACATTTCTGGAAAATATTTATTGCAATGTAAACGTTGAAACCATTTTCTTCCATCCATGTCATGTAAAGTAGGTTTTTTTGTTTTTTGGATGTCCTTGTGCTTGTAATCAAGCTTGCTGATCTAGCATGGGTCAATTGTTGTCACCTTCATATAGAAGTTCTAAGAAGTTGTTTCCACCACTGTTGTTATTGCATGTAAGTAATTGCATGCTTCAACTTTTGGAGTAAAACAGTACTGAAAAAATGGGATCTGAGTTGGCATTCTGGAGTAGATTCTAGATTAGAATGTTAAAAGTCTTTCAAATGGGTGACTAGAATGTGTTTGGAGTTACCCATATCATGGCTTTCTAAATATGACAGCAGATGGAGATTTGCTAATGGATTAGGTTATTTGCAAATAGTATACTTTGAATCCTAAAGGATTACCTTTTATGTTACTAAAATCAAGCTTAAGGATACTTTCTTTCTTAAACCATAAATGAAAATAATAGGAATAAAAATGTATAATCTATCCATGTCTAAACCCTACTTTTGACATAGAGAAAGCACATCCCGGAATATCGTGGGGCTTGCTTTGGGAATCAAACAGACACAAAAGTTGTATTATGATGTAGTTTGATGATCATGACATGTGTGAAGAAATAGAGTCTAGTGAGAAACTGTCGTGATATCATTAATGAATTTAAGCTCCCATGTGTCTGCAACAAGTATTTGCATGAAACATTTGCTGATTATGAATAACTAATAAATTGATGAGGTGATAGCAAGGGTGGATATTAGATTGAAGTACAAGTAACTCTCTTGAGGTTAAGCTCTATAATTCGATAAAATCTAAATCAAATTATAGGTGATGTAAAATTAGTGGAAGAAGTTGACATCAACAGCCAAAGGTAGCTCATAATGACTATTTCATATTGTTATTAGTGGAAGAAGTTGACATCAACAGCCAAAGGTAGCTCATAATGACAATTTTCATTCAAGAACATCAATTTTACCGGAAATAACAATATGAAAACTGGGCATGCATGTGAAGTCTTTTGTGTCCTTTGTAATGTTTTTTGCTATAGAAATTTTGAGAAATCTTTTAGAGGTAGCTACAAGGCCACCATGACATCATTATATTAATTAGTTTGGAAGAATTTTGGGCAACAAAGTGTGTTTTACCACATAGGCCACACATCTTAAAGATGATAGTGGAAAAATCAGAATGGCTATAACTAATAGCAAGTTTAAAGGAAGTGTAAACTAGTATGAGTAAAGAATAAAGTAATTGAAGAGTACAATTTGATGGCAGTGAAACAATAACTATGGAGAATGATTATTTAAAAAGGTCAACAAACATAGAAGATGCTGTTGACTAGAGACATGGAAAATTTATTCAGTTGCCATTGTTTTTCAAATAACAAAAGATGATAATGCCACTTCAGTTACATAGTGGTACAGACAATTCTGTAGGCCATGTGCTTGTACTGCTAATGACATAATTTAGGGCTCATTAGGGTCATTCTCTGAAGCCTAAGAGTTCTGTATAAAGTGGCACATATATGGAACCATATATGTTCCTTTATAACCATCCGAATGTGATTATTCCCATGTATTTTGGGTTATTTCTTTCATGGAGATGGTGGCGGAGCACTTTAAGCTTGTCTTGTAATTGGGTGGTTATACTGCTTATATATGGTAATTTGGAGATACGTGATGCTCATTTTGACTCTATATACTTTTTAACCTTCTCTGATGCATTCAATGCAGGTGGCGGGATATTGCTGCGAAACACCGATCAAGGAAATTGGTCAAGGTGCACCCAAGTCTCAGGAATCCTAGCCAATTTGTTCGCTTGAACGTGGTGAGGATCCATGATTGCAGGAAGAAGGATCATAGACAATTATACTGCTGAATTTCTTGCTGAAACTTTATTTTAAAGGTCATTACTCCTACTTTGGCAGTCAAGATACCTAGAGATGTGACTGAAGATGCAGTAGATTTTATGCAATTACTAGTGGATCTGTGTAGGTTTCGGTTTTCAGGACATGATAAACTCATTTTGTAATCAAAATTTAAGCCATAATAAAGGTGAGAATCCGCCATTGCTTATTATGAGATGTTTTTTTCTGAGTCTCTGGATACAATAGCACAACCATTTATCCTCACTATGAACATATTTTTATTCTTTACTGAAGGATGGCAATTTTGTGCTTTATGCATTCAGGAAGCATGTCCGTTTATCAGACTATTTGTTATGGAATCGAGAAATGCAGTAAATTTGAGCATGAGATCTTCAACTAAAATAATTGACTGCATCTTCGGCATTATGCCTTCCTCTCCCTACTCCTTATCCTCTCTGCAACTACGTCAAAATGCAGTCTATAATGGAAAATTATTGACAAGGGATGGAGGATGAATTTGTTTCAGTTGATATTGCCATCTACTTGAGGACGTTTGAAGAGTTTGACTGCATCAATATGCTAATTGTAGAGCAGCTTGTGGAGGATGTCAATTACTTTTACGGACATAGAAGCCTTCATTGATCTTACTGTTTTTTGGTACAAATTGATCTTACTCTTATATAAAGCAAATCTCTCCGACTTAATTCAGACAGCAAATTGCTTTCAAACAAGAACACCTCCACATCTGCTAAATTTCCACTATATGATAAGATGTTTAGTGAGCTAATATTGTACAGTAGCATCCTAGTGGCAAAGTTTTATCTCAAAGAATAGATAAATAAATAAATAGGTAAATAAAATAAAGAATTTGAGATAAATTTCTAGCTATATTTTCAACTTAAAAGTAGCTATCCACTTGAGTTTCAAATAAAAGTAGCTATCCATTTGAAACATAAATTAAAACAACTATCCATTTTGATTGAAATGACCATTATACCCTTATATCCTTCAAAATACTACGGTATTATATTATAATAGTATAGTATTTCTTTATAATAAATTAGTATTACATTATATTAGTATAGTATTGCTTTATAATAACGTAGTGTTGTTTTATTGTATTATATTAGTGCAGTATTATTTTACAATAAGATAGTATTAT
>KE505574.1:228215-238417 GCA_000441515.1 Elaeis oleifera | reverse complement strand
TTATATTATAATAGTATAGTATTTCTTTATAATAAATTAGTATTACATTATATTAGTATAGTATTGCTTTATAATAACGTAGTGTTGTTTTATTGTATTATATTAGTGCAGTATTATTTTACAATAAGATAGTATTATATTATATTAGTGTAGTATTCTTTTATAATAACGCAGTGTTGCTTTATTGTATGATACTAGTATAGTATTTCTTTACAATAAGATAGTATTATATTATCATAATATAGTATTCTTTTATTGTAGTATTACTTTACAATAATACAGTGTTACTTTATAATAGTATAGTATAATTTTATGATAGTATAATATTACTTTACAATAATATAGTGTTGTTTTATAACTGCAAAGATAATTGGATTATTTCATCTTCATTTGGATAGTTATTTTTAAGTTATATTTTAAATAGGTAGCTATTTTTAATTAAAACTCATAGGTAGTTACTTTTAAGTGTAAACTCCAGTGGATAGTTTTTTCTAATTTTTTTAAATAATTTTTATCAATAAATTTATTATTTTTAGCAAGATAACGTCTTGAGATGCATACCAGCGGTATCAAGATTTTCGTTAGACCAAATCTTTGTGATCGGTCGATGCTTTCTCTATCATCGAAAGGACATTCTATATGGTATAAGTGGTAACTCAGTTGACATGAGCCTCAAATTTCATGCCTCACGTCCACCATTCGAGCTTGAGTGGGGATGTCTGGGGTGTGAGATGATGACCGGACTCTCTGACGTTTGGGTGGTGTTAAGTCACATACTCACCCGACGTGGAGATAGCTACGCGCCCCACCCCACAGCCCAACTCCTTTTTTTTTTTTGTAATTTAAAAAAAAAAAGGACTATCTCTCTCTCTCCTCGTTTTCCTTCCGCAACAATTCAGGTTTTGGACAAATTTCATCGTTTCTACGTTTTATTACATCGGCGTCCGGCGCCAGCTTCCATTTTCTAATTCCAAGTATAACAGTCGGAGGAGGCGGCGAAGAGAGATGCGGAGGCGCGGAGTACTTCCAAGGGTTCTCCCCAAGCGCCACTCCAAGCCCTCCCGGAGCGAATACTCCTCCGACGTCTTCCGCACTTCCGATGAAGATTCCATTCCCGAGCTCGAGATCTCCAGGTCGATCCCCAGGTGCCTCCCCAGCCCTCTTTAAAATTTGCGATTTTGCTCCCTTGATTGATAGAATTTTCGTTCGCTTGCATGCTTGCTTGCAGAAACTGGCCTGCGATGGAGGTGAGGTGGTAGAGGAATACGTGGAGACGGAGTATTACAAGGAAATGAATTGCATCGACAAGAAACACCACACGGTATCTATCGATCTATTTGCTTCCTTCCTAGAATTCTGATAATTGTAGTGGGATATGGTGCTGCTTCCTAAAAGGTCTGTGATTTGATGTCATGGCTATTTGATGGCAATGATTTGATCAGTTGTTTGAAACTTTTTAAATTTTCACAGGATCTGGACAAGTCAATGAAGTTATTCATGTGATAGGCCAATTTGACGATGTTTATTGTGTATTATATATATTTAACATCTGTATATTATATTGTATTTGTTGATGCTTTATTGAACATTACAAATGAACAATGTAGATATAAATTTTACCATCGGAGGCTTGGCTGGATGGTATCACCATTTGCCACTTGTGCAAGAGGAGGAAGAGTGGGGTTGATTCTAGTTGGAGTCATTCCTTTGTGCTGAATGCTTAAGTTACAAAAATCTGTTTCTCTGGCTTTTGATGATGAATGATCGAACATATACATTAACTGGTACCTTCATTGTTACAACTGCCTAATCCATATTGAATAACTCTTAAATCGGAACACAATGTATTTGCCTGTGCTTTGTCGATGGAATACCTGAGAGCTCATCATTTGCCATTCATCCTTACCCTTTGTAAATTATGCTTTTTGCCTTTCCATTTAAAGTTGTCAAGCATCTTAATATCAAGTTGTAATTTCTGCCTCTCGTTCTCATATTTTATTATTGGCCTTGTAGGCTGGAACAGGATTCATCAAGATGCGGAAATCTGATGGGAGATGCATTGACCTGACACCAGTCTCTCCTGCGTCTCGTTGCAATGTATCTTGCAAGGGAATCCAGCAACAACGAATGGATTCCATCTGCTGATATGGTATGGCAAATTCGTGACTTCCTTTTAGTGATCACCGACCCATCTTTGTTTTTGGACAACATAGTTGATTTTTTTTTTCCAGGTGGTTCTAATATCAAGAAACCTAATAGAAGCGACATCTGACTTTGTTTGATCATGGATCCCTTATCATCTAGAGATCTCTCTTCCGACAATTTGGCATGGTAGTGTATAAGCACTTGTATGCAAGTAACATTTGTGCAGTTCCCAGAAGATGCAAACACCGTGTGCGAGTAAGCGCAATTTTAACGTCATGATGTACTGCAATCTTTCCGTTGACATGCAGCTCTTTTGTTTATGAAAATGCTGTCCTGACTGGAACTCCTAATCAATAGACATGCTAGCATCCATCCGAATTCTGTGAATCGTGTCGTGTATGGTAAATGTGATTGGTTTGTTGTAGGCAAAGATTTAGTCGTGGGACGTGTCTCTCTTTCCTATGCTAACCCGGGAGGGTGCAACTTAGGATTTTGAGATCAAGGGTGTCAACTGGTTTTGTTGGTAAAAAATTCACTTGAGTACTGGATTTCAACCATCTTGTTTCTGAAAATAATTTAGATTTGATAGCACCTGTCGG
This sequence comes from Elaeis oleifera, assembly GCA_000441515.1. Taxonomy (NCBI): domain Eukaryota; kingdom Viridiplantae; phylum Streptophyta; class Magnoliopsida; order Arecales; family Arecaceae; genus Elaeis; species Elaeis oleifera. Next base: position 235,673 of record KE505574.1, on the reverse strand, counting down.
GGGATGAAGATGGGACACCTTGCACATGGACGTCTTTGGAGTAAATAAATATTTCGTTCTGGATTAGCCTTTGTGTGTGAAACGCACGATTGTTCTCTATCAAAGGGTTTGATTAAGACATTGCAATATCATCGGTTGTCGTCGTCATTAATTTCCTGGCAATGAGATTGTTCTCTATTCAGATATTTCGCATTTCAACAGCGATTCGATTCCCAGATCCTCCTCCAACCAAGTCTCCGCAGCCGCTATCCCTCCCTCCTGGCCAAGGCCGAGAAGAAGAAGAAGAAGAAGCGAATGGGATCATCGTTATCCGACGAGGCCTTCTTCCGGACGGCTCTCGCGAACCTGTACGTCACCGTCGTGTCCCTCCGGTTCCTGGCCGCCACGCCCGCGCCGGACCGAGCGCGGCCCGCCTTCCCCACGCACTGGCCTGGGTCCTCCTGGAGAGCCCCTCCCTCTTCCTCCTCCCCTGCGGATCCCAGCATCCTCGCCCTCCACCTCCTCCACCGCATCAGCTCATTCACGGATAAAAGCGCAGGAAGCAGAAGCAACCGCAAAAAAGCTGTATCAATATGAGCTCTTCTGGATGATCAAAAAATTATTCCGGCAGAAAAGACATGCCGCCTTCGCACGATTAGTGTGGCCCACGTCCACATTTAGAGGCGAAAACATAAGTCTACATTCGCTATACAAATAATAACCACATACGCTTTTCGCCTGCTGCTCGACATGTTCAAATTAGATAAGAAAGCTAAGTGGTGAGGAGGACCCATGAACTTAATAGAGACAAAATAACGTGGAAGCACCATCAGATAATTTTGAGTGTGTCAGAATAAAAAATTGCCTCAGCCTATGACATTGATTAACAACCGTACATTACATCTATTGAAACTATATGGTTACACATCATCAGGAACTACAGAATTGCCTAACAAGAGATCCCATGGTACCGAGTTACCTCGAGGATAAAATACAATTGACTGCAGAGTGGATCATCTGCAAAGTACGGAGGCAATGACGAGAAGAAATCATGAGGTTTAAACAGATTCAAACTCCTGTGACATACAAACTAGCTGCAAAAACAATGTCACGCTTGATGACATTAGATGCAGCCTCCATCTTTTTATGAAGTGCTGAGTTGCCCATTATTGAAGCTGCATTTTTGAATTCACGGCATGTTTCATCCAATCTTACTATGGTCCTCACAATCAGACCTTCCGGTACATCAGTAAGCTCACAAATATCTGCAAAAGGAGTTCCCTGCAACAAATGTGACAGAAAGAAACATCGAGCAACATTAGCCTTTTGATTGGGTGCCGATCATGGTAAATCATTTTTGGCATAGACAAGAACCTTTGCCCATTCATAGACAACTTCAACAAGGCCAAACTTGAGATTGTCTCGTGCATACTCCTGAGGATCTATAGCAACTTTGAACTGCTCCTGAAGCTTTCCCAATCTAATTGCTGTGTCATACAATCTGATGCAGGTAGAATCATGAATAAGCATGCATGCAGTCATTTCAAAATATTAGACATTTGCAAGCATCAAAATGGCTTTGTCCTTAAAGAAATAATTGTCCCACCACGCAAGTGTCTAAAGATTGATATATATATATATATAACCCAGTCACATGACAGATTAACGGATTTTCCAGCCCAATCAACATCAACAAATAGCTCCAAGAAGTAATGGAATTTCTTACCCAATTGAATAGGCACATGGAGCTTCTAAAACAATACAGGTATTGAAGCACTTGGAATATGCTCATACCAACAAATAGAATATTATAACAGAATAAAATATATATATAACAATTTGATTGCCAGCTGGATTAACTTGTTCAAAAATCTCTCAAACTTCTGAGCACTAGCCCCAAGATGCAATAATGGACATCACCTTTCATGCAACACTAATGAATGTCGGTCTATTCAAGGATCGAATATCGACAATGGATGCACTTATAAATTGTAATATTTCAAGGATATTCATCTTTGATTGTTTGAAAGATGGAGTGATATCAAGTCCTTCCTACTACTTCATCCCATGTGATATTTGGTCCACCTTAACTCCTCTTTCCTTCTACATGTATCAAATCACTTATTTGGATGCACCAGTATGAAGGAGTAATTTGATATGTGTAAAAGGAAAGAGGGGTAGAGGTAGACCAAAAATCACATGGGATGTGGCGAGGAAGGGATTGATACCGCTACATCTTTCAGAAAATGTGGCCCTAAAAAGAGCAGAATGGAGGAAAAAAGTTCATATAACTGACCCCCACTGGTTTGGGATTAAGGCTTAATTGAGTTTTTAATATTTTGTTCTTGTCCCTTCAATTTCTTTCTTTCCCTTTAGTCAACATAGAATTGACATTACATTGCTTCTTAATTACTAATCTATTTGTTGACTATTTGAGATATGTAGAAGCATGGAGAAATCAAATTTATATATCACATAGGCCCCCATCAATAGTAACCACCCAGAGGTCATTGCATGTCAGACCCTCAATAAGCAATGCACGCCCATATATAACCAAATCTGGCATATTTAAATGCTTTCATCAAATCTATGGTTACCGATATTCCATGAAATATATTCATTCATAACGAAAGGGATCCTCAAGAATTAGAATCTCATGTAATGCAGTAAAAAAGAAAGCTATATAAACCAGTAAGACTACCTCTGTTTTGCATTAGCCAGCTTAGGAGTAAGAGATGGTTCGGAGGTGTTGTTCTGCTGGAAACTAGGGCAGACATAATGGCCACAGCTTCTTCAGGTTCTAAGTCATCCAATTGGTTCTCAAACAAACACTCAGTACATATCAACTCCTCCCCAGAGTTCATTTCACAGGCCACGCGGCCCTTGAGTTGAACAACAAGATCAGAATCAATACAACTGATCTCCTTCAACACATCAATCTGCTCATGGAAGAAAAGGATACATTAGTTAATATAAAGATTACCTGCATGAATCTGCAACTTAAAATCTGAAGCTCTAGAGACCACCAAGGATGGCAATTAAGGCAAATAATCACATAATAAAATGCCAACACAATTCACTTTGGATATCTGATTTTGGAACATCAAAACTGGAACTAAATCATTAGCATTTTTAATCCCAATGGAATAATCCATATGATATACTATTTGAGTATGTTTATATACAAGAAAACCTGAATCCCTACCCAAATCCAGATCCAAATTCATTTTAAATCCAGATTCAAGACATGGTACTCTTTATAGTTTCAAATTCAGATCCCATAACAATAATTTGATCTGGGCTCAGATTTGTAATCTCTTGAGGCTTAGAAGATTCAGGTTTGGATCCATGTAAAATCTGATCCACAAATACATACCCGACCCTGAAAATCTGGCATCTGTTGAAGTGCTTCATCAGACATTTGATATTGTAAAGCGTTTACTTCCTCTTTGTGCCTCTTTTGCTCCTTCATCAGCATCATGTTCTCCTTCAATTTTATGCACCCATGGCATTTGTTTTCAGCCATCCGCTGCAGTAGTCTGTTATACGCATGGTACCTCTCCACAAGATCCATGTCTTTCAGCTTGAGATCTGAGTTGCATCCACAAACATAAACTTTTAAAGAAAGAAGTAGGTAATGAAGGAGAGCGAACCAGCAAAATAGCATTTAGCATCAAAATATTAGTAGTTCCTTGCAATGCTATTTCTAATTAAATGGATAGACATCTAACTCTTGCTATGCTAAGCTAGCTCAATGCCTCAATCATCTGTAGCAAAGGAAATTTGTGTGGTTCATCCTATGTAAGCAGTTAACGAATTTCAGCCAAAGAACAATTTAACTCCATGTGCATCATGTAAAACTAAGGTGGCATTCTCTGAGTATTGTTACAGAAAGAAAAGAAAAGAAGGAAATAACCCATGAAGCACAAAAGCAGCATGTAAGAATTAATATTTCATGAAATCCTGGGCTTCCTGTATTCTGAACTATGACATATCATGTCAAAACTAGCAGAATACAGCCAATTTAAGTGAAGTCAAAGATGAAAAGGAACAACATAGACTTCATAACTTCGATTAATATGCAAGAAATATTAGTTGCCTCAGGAAAAAAAGGCAAGAAAACAGTCCATAATACTCTGCAGAGTCAGACCATTCACCCTACAATGTTTTTCTGCAGGTTTCTGATGGCAGGATAAATAGGTATCATACTACATCTGACATATCTAAATTGTACAAATGAGTCATCCAACAATTGGATAATTTAATTTCGTGCATTTTGTGAGGTCACAGTATTGTCCCTGGATGAAACCAAATATAGGAATATTGTTGAAATCATGCAGTTGATGGAAGTAACGCAGCTCATAGAAAGCATCCAAAATAACATATATTTAACCATAGGAATCTTGTATCCATCCCTTTCCAAATTGATTATCAAGCTGACAAATATCCATACCTTTTACCGCATCCAGTGCAGGAGGATATTTACTTCCTCTGGGTTTCTGTTCTAGCAGCTGTTGAACAGTTTTTGAGTAAGCAATCTGGCTGGGATCCTCAAGAAGACGCACTTGATCAATCTTTATTTTGCAGTCACAGATGCTCATAAAGTCCTTATTTTCCATTGCTATAACTTCATAGCTCATCCCAGCAGCACTACCACAATATGGCAACTTTATATTTATTACACCAGATCCTTTACGAGAACTAATGGATGAGAAGTACTCTTCATCCATGCCACGTTTTCCTTTAGGAGCAATAAAATAACCTTGTTGAAAATTGCCACTTTCTTTCTCTTGCAGTTTATTTGAAGAAACTGATGGAGTGTGTGTAGATGAAGCAAAATCAGTCACCAATACTAAAACTATATATTGTTTGTTTGTGGCAGAAGGCGTTTTCAGGACAACTCCGAGTAAGTGATCTTCAGCCTATCAATCCATTCAAACAAAAGGATGATGCTTAAGCTATTTGAAGTTTGCACTATGAAGCAGTCATTAGAAGAGATTTTTGCATATGCATGAAAAAATGAAAATGTTTATTCAGCTATTCAATGCCCATAATCATTGGTTGAGAACATAAAAAGGAACACAGGGTATATGATAATCTACACTTGGAGCACCAACCAGCATTTGTAGAAAGTCAGATAAGCTTATTCTCTTCTCAAAACCATTTAAAAGAACCTAGCGAACAAGATAAATTGGCATCTTGTCAAGCTCCTTAAATGAGTTGGAGAGTTTGCATTTACATAAAGATGATCCAACAAGGTGCCATTCATCAAATTACATAAGCCTTCAGCTACTCAAACATAGATATGCGAATGTGTCTTGCTTGTCCCCCTATTTCTTTAACATTATTAATTTGTTTTCCATTGTATTGACTTAACACTGTCCATGCCCAATAGATTATGCTCAAGCTAAAAATGTACTGATGATCTAACGTAACTGGTTGTTAAATACTGTGTCTCTCAACTTTTGAGTTTTCAACCTTTCCATGAAGCTTTACATTATGCATCATTCGTATGTGCTCAAACTGAAGGCCACTGGCCACTTACTTCGCCTCATTAACCACTGCTTTTGATATGCTTGGTCACTGTACTGGCTACGTTTCCAGTGTCATTATTTCAAGGTCTAAGGTTTCTTCTTTTCATTTTGAAAAGCAGGTAAGAGTTGATAACGTTAAAGATATAACCACCTTTCACGTTCATCAAGAAGGGGAGAAATTGGGAGAAGAAAAGGGCAAATAAATTAGCATAACTCAATTCCTACAGCTAGGTGTGCAAAATAACACTCTCCAAGCAAAAAGTGACACTTGAACTATGAACAAATCGTACAGATAATACACTCCCAAATTTCTACTAAATCTAAAGAACAAATTTGGATTTGTTATTTGTTAATTTGTTTCCTTTTGAAATTTCATATCAAGTAGCACATGGAGCAACCTTCTGTTACAAGATGAAAGAAGAATCCAAACCCAAGGCCTTATTGATGTGTACCCAGCTTGCAGAGAAGAAAATAAACAACCTCCAAAAGTGCAACCATAAAGACTGAGTGAGGGTTCTATCAAGAATCCAACAATCAATCATTTGGTTCCCTAAGAGGCAGACTAAGCACTTGCCTCAGCTTCTTCACAACTCTAGGCAAATTGGTAAGGATTGTTGCATAAATGACAGTCAACAAAAGTTCCTAATTTTGTGGCAAACCACATGATTCCTAGACTTTGTCGCACAAAGCATCCACACAACTAAGAAGCATGCATGAACCTCACAAAGAAGTAATAATTAGATCCTATCACCAAATATGGATCCTCCCTCTCCTAACGTTGCAAGCAAAGAGAGGTTCTCACCTTATAATCACTTCATCAAGACAATTTTCCTAAACATAAGAGAATAAAAATTACAAAATAGCACTCTAAAGCCTAAATTATTCATGGAAATGCCCCCTCACATCAATAATGGAAGTCCAATGTTTGGATAACAGAATAGACTTTCCTCTCTTTGATTGGAAAGAATTTGGTATCTTCTTTATTGGTATAACATTATGTCACATTAATGGGAAGGAAACATCTCTTGTTTCCTGGCCTATCATTTTCTTAAAAGAAGCATGTATAAAGATAAGATTTGCAAACCAGCTATTCAGTAAGGAAGATGATATTCTATTAAATGGTCACGAGAAGGGACCATCCTAGCATGTATGGAGCACTAGGCTTGCTAGATGTTGCAGGACAATCTAGAAGTTTGTAACCAATATCACATTACCTTTTTCTAGATGGTTCCAAAAGTTTCAACCCACGACAATCACAAACAGTTATCTTAGGCAGGTCTACTCACTTGGTCACTTCTTCAGAAAGGCGAGTTGGAACATAAGATCGTTGCAAGGACCACCGAACTGTCCCAAACCAGACAGTTCAAGATGTACTGAGCCAAGCCAAATGGTAACCAGCATGCTGTGGCTGGTCGATCCAGTCCCTCCTTTTTCTTCTGAAACCCTCCACACTCCTGATCCTCCCCACTCTCTTGGTCTCCCAACTCCCTCCTCTCTCTCCTCCCTTTCTCTCTTGATTATACTTTCAGGAGCTTCCTCTTCCCTCCTCTCTCTCAATCTTCGCCTCCACTGACGATTGCACGACAACGATGGCTTCAAATTATGACTCTCTCCCCTCTCCCTCTATCAATACTACTCTCTAGAGCTTCCTCTTCCCTCATGCCTCTCGATGTTCCGCCGAAATCGATGGCTCCGCAACAATAATGTTGACTAGGGTTGGTGTTCCGTGACGATGAGGTACATCTCTTTCTCTTACCCCCACTCCCCTCTCTGCCTCCTGCTAGGGATGCAAATGAGTTGAGTAGATCGCAAGTTGCTCGAGATCAACTCAACTCGATTGTCATCGAGCTCGAGTAACTCGAACAATTTTTTTCAAATCAAGCTCGAATAACAAAATGCTCGACTCAAAAACTCACAATCCTATATATATATATATATATATATA
>KE505574.1:182196-228195 GCA_000441515.1 Elaeis oleifera | reverse complement strand
ACTACAAACTAACACAATACTATATATATATATATATATATATATATATAACAATATTATATTTTATTATAATATATATTGTTAATTTAATATTTTAAAATACAATATCATGTTATATTTGTTTTAACCATATCTTTTAATTATGACCATAGCTTGAACTTGAGCTCGAGTATTGCTCGATTGATATTTAAGTCGAGCCGAATCAATCTCAAGTATTGCTTTTTTCCTACTGAGTCGAGTTCAAGCTTGGATATTAAGGCTCGATCAATCTCAAGTTTTGAGTCCGAGTATTTTGAATCAAGTCAAGCTCAAACCTTTAGCTATTCAACTCGGCCCAGCTCGACTGCAGCCCTCCTCCCACTCCTTCCCCCACTCCCACTCCTCATGGCTCCGAAATACCTCAGCTCGGTATAGTAAGTATCAGTACTATATTGAACCAATCGCTAGCTAGTATGGCCCCTAGTACTGGTTTGGCAAACCTTGGGTCATCGTTTATGGATTTGTCAAATTTTTAAAACCCATTCTCCAAGATGAAACTGATGCTTTTAGTAGTCACCAAAACCATATTCATCATTGGCCTTTCTAAGTACAACTTGATGACTCTTTGTAGCCTGAAGAATAATCTGAACCAATTTGCTTAATAGGAAATAGGTCCTCTCTTCAAAATCCCCAGTAACTGCTGTGGGTTTCTTCTCCAGCATATAGTATACTTTCCAAGCACTAGATAAACAAGATAAACCTTTATTTTCTTCGGTTAACAATAAGTCAAAAAATTTTAACGGATGAGATTTTTGTCAAAAACAAGACAGTCACTGGAAACGTCATGATGATAATAGGAATCAAAGTTGAAGGACATAACAGTTCCATTTGTCAAGGGACAACATATGGCATACCTCTGTCTCTACATGGATCGGGAGAAATTTACTCCTTTCATGGAAATGACAGATTGAAATGCTTCATGACGGAGAAAGAATTGCATGAAATAACTTACTGACTGTGATTTGACAACCACCACTCTTCCAGGTGAAAGAAACTGTAGAGCAGAGTGCGACTGCATGGTTGCCTGTGCTATATGTTCTCTGTGTGACTCAGCTTCTGATGCCATCGCATAATATTCTTCAATAGCAGGTTCACCCTTTATACATCTGATACAAAAACAGTAATGCTTAGGGAGACTATTTTATGGAAAGTATAATCATAATAAGATTAGTAAAACCATAACAGCCAAGTATCAAACACAGGATATCATATCCCATTCAAAAATTTTAACAATATGTGTGTACGGTGACCTCTTTCAATCATCTTAGGATATTTCATAGTACTTCACTGTATGCATGTCTGAAATTATACAACACTATATATGTATGTGAAATCATACATATACAATACAAACATATATGAGCATCAATATATACTAGATTTGTATTCTATAGATTCCCAGCCATATTTCTGTAGCAACTTTACCTGCATTTGGTGCTTCTTACTGCCTCTGATTCATGTTCTCTATAGACCAAATGCATTAAAGACAAACAAATCTATACCATGGTGACTGAAAGGATGCATTGTTAAAGCATACAGTTATCCATATGACAAAAGAGGCTTACAGAAAAGCTGAAAAGACATTCAATTATGTATAACAAATAAAATAAGAGAACAACTGAAAGAACCTGAGATGAGATGTTGAAAGGAGTACAAACATAACAAGTTCAATGGTGATCCATTGTTAAGCAGAACAAATATAAAGCAGGCTGTACTTTTCAGAATTTTAAATCCCAGTTCAAGAACTTCTTTTCCACTAACATTTTGGTGCATTTGGTCAAATATCATATTTGTTCTGCCAGTCTGAGTTTAACTCCAAACCAGAAATGATTGACATCCTAGTCAAAAGTACACAGAATCTTAACTTACTCAATACTTTTAGCAGTTTGACGTAGCTTTTGCAAAAGAAGTCTTCTTTTTCTGGCAAGTTCTTTTGAGCATGAAACTCAGCAAAACTTCTCTTCAGCATGTCTTCTACCTGCACCAAACAGCATGACAATTGCATTTTACACCAAGTTTGATACTCTATCCATGATAGCATGTTGTTTTGATAGCTGACCTTTATTGGTGTAAAATTTTCTTCATATCATAGTAAATTAAGTAAAATATGAATAAAGGAACAGCAAGGGAAGGTAATGGATAAAGGTCATCTCAATCCAACATACAGCAAGCCATCCTTCTCTTACAAAGATGCTGTTCAAGCATTGAGAAATCTTAACTGGGAGAAAGTAATACCTATTTTCTCTGATGGCATCACTAATATCTTTAGCCATTCTTCTCTGACAGAGGTGTTTTATTCTATAGCTCTTGCTTAGTTAGAATTTCATGCAAAATAAGATTATTAAGACAAGATACTAGAGAGGCAATCCTCATGGCACTTGATTGCCAGCAAAATATTACTTAACACGTTGACCGTCCGTGCAAACTGCCCTATGGGCATTAAGATGTGCAAGCAAACATCTCTATGGTACTGGTTATTCACCCAATCAATGAGGCAATACACCCCAATGTTACCAAGAAAAACAAGCATAAATGCATAAAGTAACCAAACTATAGGATTTTCAACTTCAGCCCAAAAATTAGGAAATACAGGTGTCCACAGTATTGACCACATATTGACTTATGCCTGAGTGCCTAGACAGCATTCACGTGGCTTGACTTACCATGTAGTCATTAATAATGGTAAGAAATCATGTCTTGGCTTGATGCTTTATTCTGATAAAAAAATGCACAGAAAGTTCAACAACATCAATCTAAGTTTTATAGTACCTTTAATTGTTCAACACGAAGGAGATGCAAAATCATGGTATAAGTCAATCTAAACTGAGATTCAAGTCTAGTCGGTTTTCCAACCATCACGTGCTTCAAGTCACTCTCCTCCGGAATTTCATCACGACACATAACAATAACTGTACCAATCTTATCCAGTCCTCTCCTGCCAGCACGTCCGGCCATTTGAATATATTCCCCAGGAAGCAACTTTCTGAATTCCTTGCCATCAAACTTTCTCAATGCATCAAAGACAACCTATTCAATTTTGAGCACAACAATTAGGCTACAGCTGCAGTACCATTTCTCACAATATTATGTGTAAGAAGACAAGCAAAGACAACACACTTGCATTTCAGAACTGTTCGTCCATAAGAGTGAAACCATGTGGACATCTCCATTCATGAATGGCATCATAAAGGGGTGGTGAGACTATCTTTATTAAAATAAGACTCAATATGAACAATTAATTTGGAAACTTTCTTCCAGTTATTGTATGGTGAAACAAAACATAAGTTGAATTACACACATAAAAATTGTTAGAGGTAAGCAAGTATTAAGCAGATGCAAAGGCAAACAGAAACAATAATTCAATGTTGTTTGCCCTGTTGCTTTTTAATAAAAGTATGCTAATCTAATACAGCCAAACATTAATGACTATTAACCCAGGAAAGAGTCAGCCATGCTCTACCTAGATATTCTTTAATACCATACTACAGATAATTAACATGATCACTTACCACCAAATTTGCATATGGAAACTACAAGATGGACAAGTACAACACTTCAAATCTAGTAGAGGTGTTCAGTTAAACCATCGATTAAGCTTAAAACTAGTTTTCCCAACTCAAGTAAAAAAAAACAGGCAGATGATTTCATTAGAAGAAAAGCATTGTTTCCCAAAATGACACCTTTTCCAAATAATCATAACCAAGGTTAAATCCTGTAGGACAGGGCTATCCCAATTTTCCCATGAAACGGGATGCAATGCCATCCCAATCCATTCTGACACTTGGGACAAGGGATGTTGCAAGAAGTCCCAATCAGGACGCAGGGACAATGGTGGGACGGTCATGTTCTGACACATGGGATGATATCCTATCCCAATGTCCTGCAGGACGTCCTGTCGGGACTTGAATTCTTGATCATAACAAATGCTTCAAGAGTTCCACTAGCAAGATGACAAGATAAGCATTATGCTAAATTTACGGTTTGGTTTCTTTTCTTTGAGAGAACTCCATTAGTTTTTTTTTTTCTATCTCAAATAATTGCTCAACTGATAATAAATGAATACCTACTTAATCTAGTAATGCCACAAAAGGTGACAGAAAGAATGAAGAACTACCCACTATCAAAACCAAAAATAAATTTAATAGGAAAACTTACTGTTCTTGCAGGGGCATTAACTCCCATTGCAAACGTTTCAGTGGAGAATAACACCTGAATAAACATCAAATAAACAGAGAGATATTATCGATGGCCAACCAGTGGTTACACAAACAAATTAACTCTTAGCTACAAGATATAACAAACTAAATAAAGCAAAATAAGAAATTATACTGTATCCATAAATACATGATTCAAGAAAATTTCATACAGCAGAGACCAAAAACGTGATGCAGCAGTAAACTAGGGGAAAATGATTCAATTTATCTTCGTTTAATTCTTCTGTCGGCAAGTCTCACATTCCATGCTACTTGTGTTTGTGAGTGATTAGTATTGAGATGAGAATAGAAGGTTGATACTTTTTAGAGAAGCAGCTTAACATACATCAATTACTAGAAAGGATTGAACCACAAGAAATTGTGGAGAATCTGTCCCTTTGCGAAGAATATTAAAATGCAGAGTCTCTATGATGACGACGACAACGACATCAATGACAATAGTAATATAATAAATAAATGCTTGATAATTTGTTTAAGAAAGATAAAGGTTGCAAAGGTTATACTTGGCCTAAAAAGGCTTACCAATCAACTGAAGCAAAACAAATACATAACTGCAATTTTTGGAGGGAGAAAACAAAATAAAGGCTCTATTAAAACCAAAACAAAGAGACTCAACAAGTGATTACAATTAAATTCATTGTATACAACAGTCATGAGATAATCCTAGAGTACCAGCAGAATTACTTTAGTGATCAAAACATTGACGTCAAAAGGACTTAATGTATGTGCATCCAGATCAACAAAGATGAGAACTCAATATGTAAATGTCATATAAGCAGGTCCAATATGAGAATGTCAGATAGCATGAATGACAAAACTAACTTTAAAAAAAAAAAATACAAACAAAAACGTATAGTCATGTGCAACATAGGCCACACAAATCTGACAAAGAGATGAAGCCTGTCTATGGATGGGTATACTCTGAAATCATGGTTCTTACACTATTTGACAATAGATGCATGGAAGAACTTGACCAAGAAAAAATTCAACATATGGAAACATCAAATGAATAATAATTTATTATTAATATTATTTAAATACACAAATATATAAAACTCTGGATTACGGGGACTACAAACCATTAGCATGTAGCAATAACAATAATGGGGCTATCATAAGGTCTCAAATCTCATGGCATGTCCCTGTACCAGTACGGCATAAGACATAGTACACCACCCGTATCTACTTGCAGTACACTAAACCAGATGATAAACCCATGCCGATATCAGTCAATATGGGACATGATACAGGGTTGTACTAGTACCCAACCCTATACAAGTCAACCATTAGTTAGGTACTGTACCGACACTCAATATGGCTAGGTGTGCTGATTCCAAACCGGTATGCAATTTTTTCAAAGGTTTTTGATATTTAATGAAGTTTTATGAAGATTTTAAGTGATTTAAATATTAATTTGATGTTTTTTGAGGTGCTTTGATATTCTTTCATGTGTTGTTTCGTTTCTTTCATACCTTTTGCTTATAAAATGACTGTAATTTTAATGATAAATATAATTAAAGTACATAAATCATTAAATTCATTAAAAAATCAATAAAAATAATATAAAGTTACTTCAAATACATACTGACATCTAAAATCCCATGGAGTGGCGATGTCTCTCATAGATGTCGGGGTCACCTTCATATGCATGGGTTATGCATGGCCCTTCGATCTTGTAAGCTCATCGAGCCATAAAATACATAGCCTAGATAAACCCTGTACACGCTATGGGTGACGATGTCGCTCTAGGAGTCATCTACCCGATATTACGGCTATAGAGCAACCCATCCAAATACGCCTGCAACAAATTCCGACCCGTAAGGTGCTTCAAGCTCCGTAGGATAGTAGCCCCTAGAGGATGACAAAGCACCATTAGGTAATAGGATTCTAAAGTTGATACATCGAGGGATCCTACCTCACAAGCTATACCATCTGTAGTAGCCTCGTACCCACCACAACCTCGAGGATCCCATCTCATGTATGCAATCATATCCTGGATAAAATCATTATAGAGTAAATCATTATACTTTAGTTCTGCTTTCTCCTCGATGCACTTAAGCCTCAACCCTAGATTATAGTGCATGTAGATGAGATCGTCAGGACATTTTTGTATGAGACGGTTCCTCTATTCGCTATAGATTGAGACGAATGTGGACTAATTGTACTCACAGCCACTAGAGGACATTGTATATGAAAGAATTGGATAACAAGCCACCTAAGATTTCAGGTTGACCCCAAATAAATTCACCACTCAATTGCAAAAGCATTGAACAAAATTGCATATAAGATGGTGGTATTATAAAATGTCAATCTATCAAGTAATAGCCATTGTTCATATGTAATATACATGAATTCATATTGATAGTGCCATTATTGACCACGGCCTCTCATTTACTGAAGCAGTGGAAGCCCTCCCTAAATAGTTGTCTATGCAAAAGAACAATACACAACATTATAATATATTGAATAAATTATTAATGATTGAAGACATACCCACGTAAATTAACTAACCTCCTCAAGACACTATATCGCAACATCTGGATCAAGATCCATCTTCTATATGACACTATGCAAGGTAGACGAAAGTTCCTTGTCCATTGCAATACCAAGGATGCTATATTGGAACTTTAGGTTCTAGTAAGGTGCCAAGACAATTTGCAACTATTTTAGTACAACATGACCAATTAGAAGACTAGACAATGAACAACTATTTAATGTATATTCTTACCTGTTGATGCAGCCCCTATCCATTTGTTCAATCATGGTTATGTACTCATGGGCATTCAGTGGATCTGATTGTTTGATCTATTCCTTGGCAACCATCATCATGAGAAATTCTTTGTGCACTGCAGGCGGTGAAGAAAATCTGACGTGGAGTGCACCGCTTTACGGGATTGATCCACGTAGCCACCACTTTCCAACGCGTATTTAATACCTGCAGTTTCACTTTTTTTTGAAAATTTTGAATGATGAAAATATCCTTGCTCTTTGAAAAAATTATAACATTTTATGTCCATATTATGACATCCTGCATGTAGGAAGTCATAATTTTGATGCAGGATGTTATAATATACCACAGAATGTCATAATTTTTTCCAAAGAGTAGAGACATTTTCGTCATTCAAAATTTTCACATGAAAAATAAAACTGCAAGCATTAAATGCACGTTGAAAAGTGGTTGGACAAAATGCCCCTTCTATATTATGACATTTTGGGCCATATTATGACATCCTAGGCTATATTATGACATCCTGCATGCAGAAAGTCATAATTTGACACAGGATGTCATAATATGCAATAGGATATCATAATTTCTAAGCCATATTATGACATCCTGCATGTAGAAAGTCATAATATGCCACAGGATGTCATAATTTTTCCAAAAATGAGTATTTTCATCATACAAAATTTTTAACGAAAAAAATTTGCAGACATTAAATGCGCGTTGGAAAACAGTGATTACGTGGATCAATCCATAAAGTGGTGCGCTACATGTCGGATTTTCTACACCGCCCGCGGTGCACAAAAATTTCCCCATCATCATATGATAAAAGAAGCCCATGTAGAGATACCTCTCATAGTCCACGGCCCGAAGCACGCCATATAAAGGCTTGATAGCCTTCACGATCCTCTCAGCCTGTTGCTAGAACTGCTGACTCGTCACTAAGCCTTCCAAGTGGCTCCCCTCAGTACCAACCCTTGCATATCTACTCTCTTGCCACTCGATAGTAACAAATGTCTACACAAACCTGCCTTCCTCTTAAGAAGGCTATTAAGTACAATATAATTAGTAGCAAGCCATATAACACTTGACCTCAATATTTCTTCCATAGTGAACTTTGCTCATCAGAGTTAGGACCCATGTATGATTATAGATAAACTTGGTGACAGACTGGGCTATCTCAAAGACCTATTTGATGCTGTGAATCTTCCCGATGTCCATCAGTATAAGGTTGATGCGATGGACAACACATGGTGACGAAAAATATATGGCTGCTTCTCCATCAACTCATTAGTAGGCTTACACTGTGGCCTATCATTGGCGACCATCTATTCGACGTTCTACTCTCCACTTGATCTATCATATCCTCCCTTAATTTGAGAAAGTACTGTGCATCATGGACCTTATTGAAGCATCAATTGATGAGAAAGAAGGCCTTGAAATCATAATAAGTCAGGAAGTTGATGATAATGCTATCCAGTTCTTAAAACCCTCCACCCATCATACATCACTATCAATACACAGGTACCTCATTTGCTCTAATAGGATGCTATCCAATTCTAGAGCTCCTTGTTATTGTCAAGGAGCTTACCATTGATCTCCTCCGGTCCTAGAGAATCCGCACCCTATCCTTCTCTATATATCAAAATGATAGCAAATCGAGAGTATGTGTTGCCTGTCGCATTCACTGGAATGTGGTTAAAATAGAATCAATACGTGATAGCTCTCCACATCTTTCTTTTATTCTTGGCCGATATGGTAGCAATCCTATGCTGCTTTGCATCCCTGCTAGGGAAGGTATGTGGATCAAGATCGTGGATAGTGGGCCTTGATGGTATCTCTCTGAAGGACTTCTTACGGTCCTTCTTGCCGAAAACTTTCAGCCAAGGTTCCCAGAGCCGGAACCAGGACCCATGCCGGCCGACCAATGATACGAGTTGGTATGGATCCGGACCGGATCGGACCGACGTGAACCGATAGGGCAGAGAAGGGGAGAGAGAGAAGAAGAGAGGAAGAGAGAGGAGGGAGAAGGAGAGGAAAGGGGAAGGGGAGGAAGAGAGGCCTCTGATGGCCGGAGCTCTTTTCGAGCTCGATAAGGCCGAAGGAAGGAAGAGAGGAGGGAGACCTCATCAGATCACCGGAGGCCCTCGGAGGCCTCCGGATGGGCTGCGAAGCCGCTGCGAGCTCTCCGACAGCCGACGAGCCAGCGCATCATCTAAATTTTTCAAAAAAATAAGACGAAGTCAACAACTGCGTTACTGACTTCGCCCGTTGTAAATAAAAAAATCGAATCCACCTTCCTCCGACCTCGGCCGCCATCCGCTACCTCGGCACTGGCTCACCAATCATTGGAGAGCTCGTGGCGGCGGCGTTGATCATCCAAAGGCCTCCGAGGGCCTCCACTAATCTGGTGAGGTCTCCCCCTCTCTCTTCTTCTCTCCCTTTGGCCTTATTGAGATCGAAAAGAGCTCCTACAACCTCCGACGTCTCTCTTCCTCACCCTCTCCTCTCCCCCCTCTCTCTTCCTCTCTTTCTTCTCCCTCTATCCGAGATGGCCGTTCTACTGTTTTTCATGCCGAAATCGGACCGGTATCCCGCCAGTACGGTTCAGCATGGCCTAAACCATCCGGTTCAAGATGGTTCGATGAATGGTTCTTCTAGCATAGATGGTATTCTCCTCCCACCTCTGTTGATGGTCTTCCTGATCAAGGAGATCCTCCTGAACTCTGGCTCTACCCCACTGGCTTAGAATCAGAGCCTAACTCGTATTGTGAGAACCCAAACTAAGCCCTATGCCTAACCATCTCCTCTAGCTACCATTGGTCATCCAAGCTTACTTGGATGGCTGCCTCGATCTATGTCTCGTCATCTGGAATGAAACCTTCCTCTAACACCCTGGAGTTATAGAAAAGTGGTTCTATAGTTCAACGATCCACCTCCATCCTCTTCTAGACAGCCCTCTCTTTCGTTACTTGGAAACCAGTAAAGTACTTCTTCGTCAATTACTGAACCTTCTCGATGCATTTTCGACACATCGATAATCGGAGGGATGCTGCTTCAACCTGATTACCCCACTCCCTCTAAATTCTATGCCGCACCACTTGCACCTCCAATGGTGCCAACCTAAGCATCACATCGTGATAACATCCAATGTCATGCTCCGACTCCTTCCTGAATAGATCCATTCTTGCAAGTGAATTAAATTCATGTCAAACATTTTTACATTAACTGATATTTAGGCAATTAACTTCATATAACACTAAATTCTTGTAATTGTTTCACTTGATTAAATAATTTTAATTATTTTTATAGTAATTCAATATTTAATAAAATATTTTGATCTTTAATTTAATCCAAAAAATGTAGAACCAAAATAGAGATGATGTGTTTATTATTATCTCAACTCATCATTATTTATATATTTTCTAAAAAATAGTGAAATTTCAATGTGTTGCCAAAAATATGTTTTCTACTTCAGGAAATACTTCTGAGTTACCTATACACGAATTTTTATAATTCTTTTATTATTTTATTTCATATTAATTTTAAATTTGAAAATATTAAATACAAATAATTCAGAAAATTATTTTGAGCTTAAATCTATGTAGCATCTTGGATGCTAACTATATATTTCTCAATCCTCAACATGCATAGAATACCACTTTTTTGTAGATTTTATTCAAATTTGAGCCTATATCACTATTCACATGATCATGCCCAAAGTTAAATAAAATGGTATGATATTTTTATTGAAAATGGAATTCATACCCCTAAGCATGGTTTTGATTTTACAATGATTTTTTAAGTTTTCTATTTTTAAAATCTTTAAATCAAAAATATACTTTTATTTAAAAATTATAGATTCAATAAAAACTATAATCTTGGTGTCATCAGATAAATCTTCACTAGATCTACAACATATCGCAAAATGACACCAAAATACACAATTTTAACATGGCCTCCCCTATTTTTTCAATTTACAACCACTTTTTGACCTCAAAATTAAAAAAAATGCATAAAATGAGTGAGGAACTACATTACCTGATATCAACAAGATCCCAAGATGAAATCCACTGAAATAGCCTAGATTTGGGCAATTTCAATTTTTCTTGAAAAAAGAGTGTGAGAAGTGGAGGGGTGTGGAGAACCTCTCATAGGGATTCTCAACGCCCTTTAATTATTAAGGGGTCACGTGACTAAGAAACCCCCTTGTATGAGACAAGTGAGGAGGGTGTGCACCAGACGTATGTGGGGCGCGAACATGGGTAAACAGGCTTACTGTCGAGCCTATAATGATGCGAACTGTGTGCACCGGTACCACTCGATCTAGAGTGGTTCACATCGTTTTCCAACCGAGGGGCTGAATTGGTACAGCATACCTTGGTGTACAGCATACCTTGGTTGTGCCGATCAATACTGGTGCATACCAACCATACCATATAAGTACCGAACTAGTACGAAATATGGGGGCATACTGAGTATCCATATGCCAAACGAGCCTCTATACCAGGTGTACTAACATAGTAATAGGATGGTATCGATGCAAGGTCTGGTACTGAGACAGCAAACCTTAGTCAATGCCATATAGCAAGCAAGAACATCGCACGAGAAGGCAAAAATTTATGGTCATCTATAGAAAGAGAAATGAGCATATTTAGTAGTTATATAATCACATGAAAATCCAGAAGTCCCTTAAGTAATGCCCTAAAAGTTTTGAAACAAGCAACAGCTATTACTCTATCAAACTATTGTTGCACTATTTACAAATTTACGATCTAAATGAAATCTTTCAACTATTAACTCCTGGGACATCTAACAAACCTTAGACATCCCAATTGGACCTAGCTTTGAGGATCAACTCATGATTCACTAAAGTTCAAAATCATTTAATAACTGGCTCTTAACCACACAACCATCCCCTGAATTTGGTTCGAGGTCTTGGCCAAGGTAACTTTGTTAAGAGAGGATCCTACCAAGCAAGCTTCCAGGTAAGTGGGAGGTCAGACCATACCAATTTACCTCCAAATATATTTATACTGCTGATATTTAAATAATAAATATTCATCCTATACATTGCATCATTGGTTGGTAATTTCATATATAATTATTATTTTCTTTTTTTTTCAGTTTAGACTTTTAAGCAATCCACAACAACCGCAACAAAGTAACAAGGTCCAGGGCATGGCCCTCATTTGTTGATAGCATCATCCGTCAAACCATGCAAAGCACTCATCCATGCAATGCCCTTCAAATCAGGGCAGCAGTAAACTAGAGGTCTAAGATCAAAAAAAGAAACTCAGGAAAGGGCCAGGTGAAAATCAACCTTAATCACACCTCGACAAAAGAGCATTTCAACAACTTCCTTTACAATAGGAAGAAGTCCAGCATGGTGCACACCAATACCTCTACGTAATAGGTTTTGCACTCTAACAACCTGCAAAAGGCATGATAAATGTCAAGATCCAATTAAAATTGATTAGAGCACAACACTAAGTAGCATGGGTTTACCTGTGGTAGGTTCTTGTCAGATCCCTTTAGGCGTGAAAAGCCTTATCACAAAAGACACGAATTTCACTTTTCTCAGAATTACTTGTAAGGTCCATTCCAGTCATGTTATCTGCTGATTTATCGCATCGATTCTTTGAGAAGCAGAATATAACAACCTAAATTTGTCATGCCAGATGTTCAAATAAATGTTCAGAATGGTAAGAGAATTGGATGGTACAAATATTGCAAGCATAAGCAATATAGGCAACCTCCACTGCCATAGTTTTGCATATTAAGATAGTTCAGGTTGTAATTACAAGTAGAGGAAGATATCCACAATCCAAAATGCAAAAAAATAAAAATAATAAAATAATAAAATGACAATCTGAGCCATAGAAACATCCGGTCATCAAAGAGGTTCGAGATCATCAGATGTAATACTTGTGCATGATCCTAATTAGAAATAAGCTAAAGTAATAGATGTAGTTAGGGTATACTAATGATAACAAATTCAATATCACTTTGTAGCTTCAGCAGGGATGAAGATTCTCAAGTTTTTGAGGGGAAAAAAAACTTAGGAGAAACACAGAAGAATGTCAGGGATTAGAGAAGAGTATTCCCTCTCTTTTTTCAAGAATATGGTTGTTATGCACCACCGTTCAGGTTTGAACCAGAGACCTCTCACTTGGAGATTTAGATGACAAGTGGCTGAGCTTCCAGTTGTTGGTGATTAAAAAGAATATTCAACAAAATTGTGAACAATTCACAAAATTATTATAAGTTATACAAGTTACAACCATAATTTTTTAATGGCTCAGTATGAATCAGGAAAGTTAAAAAGAATTTGATGAAATATTTAAGAAAAGAAATTCATTAATTCGGAAATTTTGTTGATATAACATGAGAAAGCATACTCCATACATACAGGCAAAAGGGACTTCTTTGAAAGCTTGTTTATCAGCAACAACCATAATGATGACTCTGATCTCCTTGATCCCCAACTGTTTTGGTGACCTCCACTAGTCCCCGAAAGATTGTCAACCACTTGATGTTTGAAGTGTTTTTGAATTTTACCTCGACCAGAATTATCATGTTGCCTTACTTGAGTTGCGCCTACAGATGTTGGAGCCCCCAATTTTGTTCCAGATTTGCCTCCAACAATACTAGAACTTTTCCTCTTATAGGCATCTTTAGCTGCTCTCAGTCCCTGAGGCAAAAAGGCATCTCCCTCACATATTTTGTACAACTCTCCAGAATAGAACAAGCAGTGCTCAAGAGGAACTGGTCTCTTTGTGGTCCTGATGGGCAACACAGCATAAGGCAAAGAATAACTTAAAACAAAGCTGACAACTTTTTTAAGGAACTCTTTTGTTATTCTAAGCATGGAGATATAGGATAGGAAACAGGTAGAGAAAAAGATAGAGGTCATAGAAAACAAGAACAGCAAAAGTTAGATATGAGTAAACAATGCATGCAAAGAACATGGGTTGATACTTGCCCAGTAACACGGATCATTTTCTGTTTTGTACGACCAATCCAATCTGCAAACTCCATTGTGTTTGGGACCTAAATAATGTTACCAAACCTTAGTTGATGCAGAAATTATCTCAAAAGGCACATAGATAAAAAATCTAAGTAATAAGATACATTTCCATCAAAAAACGCAAAAGATCTGACTCATTAGGAACAATAGGAGCACCTGTTAATAATTTTATGATTCTGAGTGGTTGAATGAAAGATTTTACAAGTTAGTTATGATCCATAGGCTTTTCAAGTTAGCAAGCAAGTCATATGTTTCTACTAGACGGAATGGATGCTAGTATGGACTCAAGAGAGAATTTGTTTGTGCCCAAGAGTCCGTAAGTTTAATAAGAACAACTTTGATGTTAACTTTATCTTATGTAATACAGTAAATGACTTGACCCTTTGCATACACATCCATCATATAGGGTAGCAATGCAAATATTTTTGGCATTCCATGGGTGACACCATCATATCCATAACTCTAAAGGTACTTCTCCGGTGAAATACAGTACAAATAGCAATCTACAACATAGCAAAGAAATTTATTCCCTTCCTCATCCAGAAATGTAACAGGCAATGACAGATAAAATGAAAATTTGAAACAATGGAACGAAGAGGTGTTCCTTTTTTTTTTTAATTAGGGTGGAAGTTTTGTTCTTTGGATAATGGGATAGTTTAAGTTCTCTTCAATACCAGCTTCATATGTGGAAAAAATTTACCTTCAGTTTCACCATCTTCTATCATCAATCCATAATAAAGAAATATCTTAGGCAGCAAAACAAATAGTTAATAGAAGCCCCACTATTCCATTATTCCCTATGACGAGTTAGTATCGACTAGTTGAGTCTCAAATCCTCCATCACTTGCAGGAGATAATGGAAGTCACACCTACTCACTTCCATGTGGTAACATTAATCAACTGGAACAGCCAATCAGAAAGCACTCAAGAAGTCCCTATTTTTGGTGAATCAAGGAGTCCCTAGAAGTCCTCCTTTACGTCAATTTGATTCGATACACAAATCTGTGGATCCACAATATAACTACATACCGTTGCTGAAAGGAGGACAATGTTGACATGTCTTGGAAGCATGATTATAACTTCTTCCCATACAACACCTCTTTCAACATCATTTACATAATGCACTTCATCAAATATAACCTGTTTATTCAACATAAAACCAAATTTTAACAGAAAACTCCATGGTTCTTAGACACAGAAGTTACTAGAAACATAATATAACTCTACCATCCATAAAAATTAATAAATCATAAAGGAGGGAAAAATCAGTCTCAAACTATTACCCATTCAATGTCACGAATAATATCAGCTCCCTTGTAAAGCATTGACCTTAATATCTCAGTAGTCATGATAAGGCAAGATGCCTCTGGCTTTATGCTTACATCTCCAGTAAGAAGACCTACATCAAACTTGCCACAAAGATCCCTGTACTTCTGGTTGCTTATGGTTTTAATGGGAGCAGTGTAGACAGCCCGTGTGCAATGCTGCAAGACAGGAGCATCTTTAGCAACCAGAGGCATATGAAATATATAATTTACAAAATCAGCATGAACATCAAGAAGCACATAACGCCAGATAAGTATACTTCATGCAACAAAGGCAACATACAGAATAGAACTATAAGGATTAAGTAGAATATACATCACCTCAAGTCTCAAGGGCAATTCAATTCAATGGTCAGATTATAACTTCAGATGTTCATAAAAGCAAATTCCATGAGCTGGATTGAGCAACCTAAATGTAGCTAAGTAATCAGTCACTGAATAAGAATTTAAAGCTATACCTTTGATGCTAAAGCAAATGCATATTCTGCAACAACTGTCTTTCCAGCTGAAGTATGTGCTGCTACAAAAACAGAGTCTCCCTTCTCAAGATAATATATAGCCTGCATGCAACAGAAAACAACAGTCATCTAACATATGCCACACGAGCTAACAAAGCTTAAGCAAATGAAAAACGCTACTTTCAAGATGAATGAATAATTATGATTAGATAATCCAGTATTCTTTTGGCCCTTACATGCTCATTATGAGCTTTACGGTAACCTTCTATCTTATAGAACCATGGCTACTTCCAAAATATAAATCATAACAACTAGATTCCAAATTGTCAATCTTATCTGGTCTACAAACAGAGATTACATTTAAAGGAATTGACAGTATAAAAGGAAGAGAAGGAAAAATTAAATGGTGTGACCTAGCTTATTACAAAATTATATGTACAAATATTTATTAACGTGAAGTCTGCCAATTCAGTTACTTTGGAGCAAACAGTAAACTTTCAAACATGAAAGATCCGCAAACGACATGTTGAAGCTTATGTTTAATACAGAAGTGATCAATGGTTTTAATAAACTAAAAAAAAAAGAAAGAAAAGAGAGAAAGCATATGACGATGAAGGAAGATGGTCTATCAAAAGGCCTAGAGAAATGAGTAAACCATAAACCATAACCACAATCTTAATCAACAAGCTTTATCCACTTATTTATCAAAACTTTCAATGATTTTCCGATATTATGTCATACTTTCATTACAAAATTGTGCTTTAAAATTTTATATCACAACTCTCATCTTCTTTTTTTGCTTCTTTGAATTATTAACCAGAAGCCCTCTCTCCTTTTTGAGTCTCCTCCTGGTTCCATTAGGCATTAGCCTTGTCCATACCAAGCTGTTGATATTACACCACTTTATAATGCAACTCTTACACTTTCCCTAGTGCAATCATTTTCTAAACATTAAGGCGACAGTAATTGTAGATTAGCACTATCAATTACATATGTTTATCAGTTTCATTTATCTTTCCATAGAGATGATAAAATGGTGGCCCATCTAAATTAGAAGTTCTCTTGCAATACTCAAATTATCCTCCACTACTATGAGGCTATATGGAGTTGAAAGCGTAACATAATTAGGCCCCTACCTCCTTTTGGAATCTATCCAGCTCAAAAGGAAAGCTAATCGCCATATCAGGGACAAGTTCATAAAAGTGATTTACAATCTCCTCACTCCCACCAACAAGAGCCCAGGCCTGCAGACAAGGAAGCAGACAACATTAACACAATAACCATACAGCAGTTGAGGGTAAATGATTTATCAAAAAGATGTCCAAACAGAACTCCAATAGATAGTGGTGCTAGACCAGATCTATTAAACATACAACAAAACAAGCTTTTGAGAACATGAGGGTTTTTGTTCACTAACATCAACCACAAATTAATACAAAGCAAGCTAAAAATCATGACACTTCACAGAGTTCAGTATTTACCTTTGTTCATTATTGGCAATGACTCTTTTCTTATTATCCCAAGGTTACCAAGTATGATCATCCAAATTTGGAGAAAACATAAATGCAAATCCCTTGCATATCATTGTAGTTCATGGGATGAGAGAAGTGATAAACAGAATAACCACTAAAATATCATTGTCATACCTCTCCTTCTTTCTGCCTACCATCATCGCTTGCTCCACTTAGCTTCGCTGTTGTCCCTCCTGGATCAGTCAAAAATATCTCATCTAAAGAAGTTTCAGCTTTGGGAATAGCATTGATAGCTTTAGTCTCCTCTCCTTCAGCTACAGGAATAGCATCAATGACATCACTCTCCCTTGTTTCAGCTTCAGGGACCGTGTCGATGGCATCACTCTCCTTTGTTTCAACTCTTGTCTCTGAAGACTCTGGATTTTATGACACACCAATTAGAAGAATGTCAAAAAAAAAAAATAGGTATTGAGCAAATGGTTCCACAACCAGAAATGGATGGGAATGGTAAAGGGGCTGTTTGGTAGTCTGCAACTTTTACTGGAACAAATAATAAAGTAAAAAGTTATAGGAAGCAAAAAAGGATCTTCTTCCCCCAACCCCAAAAAAAGCCAGGTTTGACATGCCTGGCTTTGCAGAACAGGTTTCATCTGAAGCAGCCAAACACTATTTTCACAAAGCTCATCCATTCTAAGTTTGGATAAATCTCTTAGAACAAAACCTGGCAACTAAGCAGCCCCAAAAGTCTGTCACCATCTCATCTGAAAAACGAACACCCTTTAGCATGAGTAAACCTAAGGTACAGCTGTTAAAGGGGCAACTTGATCAAAACTCTGGTAAGCCCCACAGAGTCCATTGAGAGTTACACGATAAACTATTCATAATTCAAACTAGCTGTTTACTTGTTTCATTTCCCTTCTGTAATGTGGATCCTAGGCTTCAAACTTCTGTAAGGACAACCAAAAGTTACAGTAGCAACTGTTAGGAAGCTACTCTATCATAACAAATTTCATGTTATATTCACATTCTTCTATCTCATCAGGAGAGAGAAGGAGAGAGAAAGAGAGAGAGAGAGAAATATGCGAGGAATAGCATTGTATAGAAGACATGGCACTAGCAGATGGAGTGAGAAGGAAATGCCAACAAAAATAAATGAACAAAATGACAAATTTCTAAAGCTCGGATGAGAGGTGCAAGGATAAGAAATGGAGGACATTTGAGCCACAAGTTGATGCAAACGGTGAAGACAACCCAGGTGGCCCCCCTCCTAAAGTTAACAGTGGATGCATGTAGACTGAAAATGGAAAAATAAAACTGATAAATAGCATTCACAAGCAATTGGTCAACATAGTGAGAGCATTTCTAAGCAAAAGAAATGCCAGTGATAGCAAATGCAAATCAAACCTCAAAAGTATAAAGGATACGGAAGCTAGCTGCTATAGTGAGGATGGAGAACTATTTAGGTTTTGGCAACAGAAAACCTGTTGATGTTATTAAATTAAAAAGGTCCAATTATCTTTCCTAGTTCTTTTGAACCTTAAGATCCAATATCCAGAGGCATCTTTTTTCAACATCATGACAATATAAAGATTCTTCATTGTATCAGTAATTATCTTTGGATAAAAATTGGAAGACACAAATTATGAACAACTGAAACAACAGTAATTTATCTATTGCTTTCCAAGGTTCTTAAGATGCCCATACTCGTTACCAGATAGGATTGTTAAGACAAATTCATATGATTATATTTCATAAGAGTTTTCGCCTTTTGTTGTCTTCTTCTTCTTCCTCCTAAACGGAATGGAATCGAATGGAAGCCTCTCCAACCAACAAGTATTTATGGCTTCTCCTTCCTACTTTCTAACACAACAGCATGTGAAAGTCCAATTATCCATACCAACAGTTTCCACAAATTCAAATGGAAAAGTATCTATGGTTTCTCCTTCCCACTTTTCCAACACAACAGCATGTGAAAGTCCAATTATCTACACCAATAATTTCCACATATTCATATGGAAAAGTACTAATGGCTTCTCTTTCCTACTGTTCTAACACCACAACAACATGCGAAAAAGTCCAACTATCTCACCTCTATATTGTTATTTGTTAATGTTACAACTTTGCATCAATAGTCACCAAGGTCAGAAGCATGATCATCTTAGACCCACGAGAATCCTTGCCAAGATGATTACCCAGATTTTAAGGAAATGCCTGAAACTAGTGTAGTATCATACAACAGTAGGTAATCTATTGCTTTCCAAGGACCTTAAAATGCCGATGCTTGTCACCAAATAGGATTGTTAAATAAATTGATACGATTAATTTTCATCGGAGTTTCCCCTTCCTCTTGTCTTCTTCTTCTTCTCCAACCAACAAGTTTAGTTCTAACTTTTCTCCAGATACCAGCAGTTTCAACAAATTCATATGGAAAGTATTTATGGCTTCTCCTACCTGTTATTTGAAAACTACAGCATGCGATAGTTCAATTATCTCACCTGCTCAACACTGCTATGTTATCAAGTTACTAGTCACGACTGTACATCTATAATCATCAGGGTCAGAAGCATGGTCATCTTAGTCCAATGCAAATTCTTGACAAGATGATTATCCAGACTTCAAAGAAATGCTAGAATCTTGTGTGGTATATACCATATAACAATAGCTAATCTATTGCTTTTCAAGGCTCTTAAGATGCCCATGCTCGTTACTAGGTAGGATTGTTAAGACAAAATAATAAGATTATATTTCATAAGAGTTTTCCCCCCTTCTTGTCTACTTCTTTCCAACCAACAAGTTTAGTTCTAACTTTTCTCTGGATAGCAGAAGTTTCCACAAATTCATATGGAGAAGTATTTATGGTTTCTCCTTCCTATTTTCATAACACAATAGCATGTAGCGGTCCAATTATCTCACCTCCTCAATACTACAATCAAGGTTTGCCATACCAATCGACACCATATATCATGACAGACGTACCATACCGTACCAGTATCGAACTAGTACATAATCCTGTACCATACTGACACTTGCTACACCTCAGCGTTTTATACCGTACTGCATACTAACACCATAATAAGATGGTACCGGTATAGGATTTGGTACTGAAATGGCAAACTTTGACTGCGATATTATCCAATTATAGTCACAACCTTACATCTATAATCACCAGGGTTAAAAGCATGGTCATCTTAGTTCCACAACAATTCTTGACAAGATGATTATCCATACAAAGAAATGTTTGACTCTTGTGCGGTACCATATCAACTTCAAATGAGGTTTTAGCTTTTTAAAAAAAATTGCATAGGAGATCCTGAATTGAAAGAGATCGTTGCTTTCTCATCTCCATGCACAAGAATTTTGATAAAGTCATTATAAATAAGAGAATGCTCCACATCTTCGCACATATTCGGACAGCAATAAGTAGCCCATTTGGTGTCATGGTGTTCCTTCAATAGTTCCTTAGGTTCCCCATTTAGGCATGAACATTTGGTTGCCCTTGGTGTAAAGGTCCCATCCTTGACCCAACACTTTCTCATTTTCCCTTCGGCAGCCAACTTCAATAACCTTGCACCATAGTGTCCTTCTACAT
The DNA here is from genome assembly GCA_000441515.1 of Elaeis oleifera. Classification (NCBI taxonomy): domain Eukaryota; kingdom Viridiplantae; phylum Streptophyta; class Magnoliopsida; order Arecales; family Arecaceae; genus Elaeis; species Elaeis oleifera. The sequence goes on along the minus strand of KE505574.1, from coordinate 207,346 downwards.
CCAAGACCATAGTGTCCTTCTCCATCCCTTCTTGGATGTAGTCTCGAAGGGTCACTTGGGGTCCGCACATCCTTGCCAACTCCATCTTTCAGCTTAGCACATTAGCCACTTGATTCTCCCTATGGCCTTATACTCTAGCATCATATCAAACTCAAGTAAGAAGTCATCCCAAAACTTACTTTATTACTATATAATGGAATTAGTAATGTGTTATCAAGCCCCATCCCCCCTATGTACAAACATAGAGAGAGCTATAGGATCAATTATATAACCCCTACTAGCAATTGGGCACATATAACGCATATTTATAACAAAATTGAAATTATATAAATTGTGATGGAGATTTAATATTAATTATTAATAACCAAATTATATTTGTTTAATACATCTTTATAAAACAGTAACAAATATTACCCATATGTAAATACAATCTCCTTCACATATAAAGGGAAGGGATGATGGACATAGATTAGAGGTTTGGTGATCAAAATATAGGCCCCAATCATGGTTCATCTTGAATGGAGCAAGATACCAGCTTGTCTTAATTTGACTTTTATAATGACATAATAGTGATGTTTAATTACCAAAATGAAACCATGGAAAAAGGATAATGATTTGATTTTTTTTTCCCTTTTCCTTACATGGATAAGAATGATTTAGGATTGACAACTGACCATACCGTAGTATTACCATCTTGTACCAAGCCCTATACCATCGTACATACCCAGCAGTACCGCCTTGTATAAACAAACCATGAGTTGATATAGAGGCATATTGCAGCACATACCATACCAATGCATAACCAATATACCCTTGTACCATTGTATTTTAAGCCTTCGGAATGATTAATTGTTGGCAAAAAAAAACTAATAGATGCAACTAAGATGCATGAGCTTGAGAGACTCACAAATATGCGAATGTTATCCCAATTTGCAAAATAAAACTCTTCCATATAATTCAAGAATAATGCAACATATGCCAAAATAATGGAAACAAACAAGTTTAATCCTTTGTGCAATATGGTTTCAATATCATATAAGATGTATTTAATATGAAGTTTTAAATTTCATGGCCGGCAAAGTTACAGCAAGAGGTCAAATCATCTTTTATTAGTTTAGCCACATTATACTGTTACCATGGTATTCCATGAAAATTAGACATTCCCATGGTAATCTAAAACCATCAAAAGATATGTTTCCACATGGTTGATTGGATGAAATTTTAAGGTTATGAAATAACATGCAAAATGGAGGTTTCCATGGAAATTAAAAAATAAAAATAATTAAAATAATTAAAAAAAAAACTAGTTCTAGATCGCTTTACTCCCCTGTGTTGCATAAGGAATGCCCCCTCATCCCATCCGCCGGCCCCCTCTCCTTTCTTTCCCAAAACAATTCATCAATTCCCTTTTTTCATTGTATCATTATATGCCTTGCCATCCAGCAAGTGAAGATCAACCCTAGCTCCCTTCTTTGCCTAGGGTGTAGAGGCATCCATGATGTAGATGGTTACAGGGATGTACAAGTTGATAAAGTGATGGAAGGTGTTAAGGGTTTGTTGCCGCTAAAATCTGGACCGTGGTCAGATAAGGCTGGAGTGATGGCGCATCTTCCCGAAAAAAACCTGCAAGTAAGTCCTGACCGGAGTTGGCTCCAACGGAAATCCTCCAACGCTCAAATCAGATAATAGGAAAATAGAAGAAGAGTGTAGAAAAAATTATGGTTGCATACCTTGGGAGGTCCCTATACATTTTTTTGTAGATTAAAGTCGTGTAACCATCAAGAGAAATCATGGGGCCGATTCAGGCACAACGTAACAAGACTTTCAGTCGAAATTGATAGGATGGTTACCACGCCTGCCTTTTCTGTTCCAAAGCCAACTAAAAGTCGTGGGTGGTTTTGAATTTTGAATTACGGCGCAAGTGGGATCGGCCCTATCTCCTTAATTGAGAGTTGGTCTAATTTGATGGAAGCAGGTGCTGAGGAGAAGAAACGGCCGAGTTGGATCTTGCCCAACGAGATGAGAATCAGTGTATGCTTACGGCCGAAGTCAAAACTCAGCACGTCTAAGTATCATGCCCTCTACAGTCATCTAGGGTCAATCACTATGGAGACAGAAATAAATCGGATGCCGAAGTTAGGAAAAGCCAATCCTAAGAATTCCGCTCAGAAGGGTTCAGGGGTCAAAGATCATCATACTACCGTGTCCACCGGCCCATACCTAGCCACTTGCCCATGTCTTCGGCCCAAAGAGGAAATATCCCCCCCAACACATGCCCCCCTACTCTCTAGCTCAATTTGAACGAAGGGAGTACTAGAGTTCCGATTGGCCGAAGATACATTGTCCTTTTCTGCGAGAGTGGTGCATATGCTTCTTGGGTGAACCGAATAGCCATTTCAAACTGCAATCATGACTAAAGGGCAATCAGCAGAATCAAGGGAACGACGCACCTCGTTTCCCACACATATCATTAATTGGCCGATTGATGCCTCTCTGCTGTCAAAGGATTATGTTACGTGTCGACTATTGGACAGTCGAACAAAATTCAATATCTGGATGGTTCCGATTTTTCATATTTAAAAAAGAGGCGGTGTCTCTGATTTTTTCTGAATGTTTCGTACCTTCCTTCTCTTCCGACTTTCCTTCACGCCTCGAGGGTTTTCCGATCATCGATGATTTTCTTTCAGGCAGTCATCTTCATCTTTAAAAAATCGCCATCTCCTTCCTTTATTGCGTAACAGCAGGTCGGTTTCCCTTCTCTCCCCTTTCTGCTTCTTTTTCATCTTTCTAGTTCAATCACCTCTTGCATTTCCAATGGTGAATTTCAGAAGCCAGAGCGAAAATCGCTCCTCCGAATCACTTCTTTCTTCTTCTGGGGGCATTCCTGTGAGTGGAGGTGAGGAGCATGGCATCACATCTTTTGCCCCAAGCCAGATTGAGTCTAAGTTGGGAGTAAAGGATTTGAATCGCATTCGTGCTCGATATAGAATCCCAACTACCTTTGAATTAGAATCTCCTGATCTCAGTGGTAGAATAAGCAATCCTCTTCCTGATAGGATAAGTTTGCATGAATAAGCCTTTAAAGCCGGACTTAGGCTTCCTATTTACCCTTTTGTTATCGAGATTTTTCATTTTTTTCAATCTCTTTTTGTGTTCTGTCATTCCAAACTCCTTCCGTTTATCATCGATTTTTTGATTCTCAGCTCTAAAGCCGGGATCCAACCCTCTTTATCTCTTTTTCGATCCCTTTATACTGTGAAGAGGCGTATCGGAGATTGGTGGTACATCTCCCCACCGAGGAGAGTCCCCGCTTTGATAAAGGGGGCTCTATCTTCGATACATAATTGGAATGTTCGATTCTTTTCGTTTCCGATCCTTCTGTAGAAGATTGGGGGTGTCCACACTGGGGTCGACCGAAGAATTCTAACTTTTGGATCCCGAAGCTCGGAGATGAAAATTTAGAGCGCTCTGCAATCTTGAAGGGATATAAAATTCCTCACTACAAAGTTGCTATCGGAGCAATCTCTCTTAATGCTGGTGCCAGTCCGACCAATCCCAGAGGTGAGGAGATCTCCATTCCTCCTCTCGATGCCTCTTTTGTTGCCTTTCGTTGATGTTGAACCTTTTTACAGCAGCGATGAAGCCGAGGAGGTGAAGAAGTTGCTGAGGGATTGTCGAAAAGAACGGCACCTTCTTCATCTGTCGATGTTCAGAAGAAATCCAAAGCTTCAGATAAAGGTGATAAGGAGGCAGTTCCTTCACCTTTAACTCAAGAGGGAGTTATTCGGTTCTCCCCCCCCCCCCCCCCCAAAAGCCAACTGTCAAAATCTGCCATCCTCTCTGCTCCCCAACTTGGCTCTGTATTGACAGAGTTAGATTCTGCTGAAGGACCGATGCATCAGGAACAGGATTCGGGCCCGTCAACCGTCAAGGGGGCTTTCGACAGTTGGAAGACTTTCCACCGTGCTTTTAAGAATATGCTCTTTGACACTGGTCTGAGGAGGTTGAAAGAGAAAGTAGTACGAAGCAGCAAAGGCAGATAATCTCCACTTTAGTGAAGGTGAGTTTGCTTCTATTTCTTCTTTTTCCTCTTTTTTTTTTACTTACTCCTTGTCTTGTGAACATAGGCGGGGCATTATGCAGCGACCATCATTAATAAGATGAATGACGTCGCAAAGAAACTGGCCAAAGCAGGCAAGAAATGCAAGTTAACCGAAGCTGCAGAGGCCAAAGCCAAATCTAGGACGGAAGCGGCAGAAGTTGAGGTTGTCCAGTTGAAGGACAAGTTAAAAAATTGAAGCCACGTTGGCTTCGAAGAAAAGGAGAGATTGGAAGCGCAAGCCAAGGCCATCGATGTTAAGAGGAAGACCCAAAACAAGTTGCTGAAGCGGGATGCATAGCTATGAAAGCCTTCTGCGCATCTATTGAATATTCGGATGAGAAGTGCGCCTTCAGTCAAGATGCCTTTAACACCGACCTGGATATTTGCCGTAAGAAGGTGATGGAGCGCTACCTGGATATGAATTGGAGCTTCCTGTGACACCTAAACGAGGAGGAAGAAGATGTCGCCAAAAAGACTTCGGTTGTCGAGGTGACCAGAGGATCCTCCAAAACTACCGCACCTCCAGAGATTGTCCCTGCACCCGTTTCCACTGATGTCGTGCTGCCTTCTCAAGCGTTGGAGCAATTGGCCGTGGTTACATCTAGTCCACCATCGATTGATCCTCATGTTGAGGTCGGGCATAACTAAACCTGTATTCCTTTTCTTTTCCTTTGTTGGTCAATGTAAAAGTTAACTTTGGAATTAATGAAAGGATGGGTTTACCTGTATTTTTAGACTTACCTGTGTGTGATGCTCTTCTCAGTTGATCCAACGTGACTATTGCGACCGCATGTTCATCCAACACCGGATTAAACATCTTCCGACAGCCTTGCCTCTGAGAATTCGAATTGAAACTCTCGAAAGAGATTTATGTCAGGCTCAGCAAGATGCCACCGAAGTCAAGGAAACTTCAGAAACTAAAATGAATATCGGAGGGATGATGATAGAGAAGAGGAGTCTACAAAAGCATCTAGAGGAGACGAACAAAAAATACTTCTCCAAAAAATGTAAGTTGGCCACGGGGCGTAATGAGATCATAAAGTCCGTCGGGAATGCTAGTTGAAAAATGGATGCAGAAAAAACCCTTCTCAAAGAGCAACTGCAAGAAGCCCAAAATGAGATTATGAGATTGAAATGTCATCTTGCTTCATGTAAGATCGGTGATAAAGCCAAGCAAGAATTGATAAGCTCAAAGAAGAACTCTATTTGGCTAGGGGCAAGATAAGGGATCTTTATCATTCATTGGACGCAAAGAAGTCAGCAGTTAGTGACGTTCGGGGTGAACTTGTCACGGCCAGGAGAATGATAGTTGACCTCTTCGGAGCTCTTCATAAGGATAGATCTACGCTAATCGAACTCCGAATCTAGCTTATGGAAAGGATGATTGTGGCTGAGCATAGAAGAGCAACCGTCAAATTATTGGAGGAACGGCTTGCTTCGACACTGCACGATACAACCATCGCAATTGACGATGTATCAGCTCAGACGATGGATCTCGACTTTGAAGAATGTTGAAGCCTAATTAGGAGGCTTTTTCTGAAAGTTGACTCTCATCTTCCTGCTTCAGACCTAGGGGGAACATCAAGCACTGAAGCTCCACTTGCCAAGGATTGATTTTTCTTTTTTCTTTTGTAGTCATCTATCTCGTAATTGTCGTAAGAAATTCACTGATAAAGAATAAGATTCGAAGCTTCAGCATTGTGCAGATTTGCTATCTCACAAATTGGACTTATGGTTAGGATGAATGGTTTCTACATTTGGATGACTCGCCATGATATCCGTAGAGCAATCATTCTTAGGTTCGGCTTGTGCCTTGCCGAAGTTAATGGCTTAAGGGTCCTCTTAGGTTAGCCCTCCGAAGGTCTTTTTAGATTGACCTTCGCTTCTTGACCAGTCGGGGTCTTCATGGGCGTTGGTTTGCTGAAAAGCAAGCATAGCCTTTGAGGATCCTTGTAGGTTAGCCCCCACTTCTCAAACTAACAAGGCTTTTACGAGCATTAGCCCGCTGAAGGGCGAGTTCGGCCTTTTGAGGGTCCTTATAGGTTAACCCCAATTTTTCTGGTTACTAAGGTCTTCATAAGCGTTGACCCGCTGAAGAGTGAGTTCGGCCTTCAGGGGTCCTCAAAGAGCAGAGGTTCCTGCCATCTGTTGGGAGGAGGATCGTCGTGATCAACACTTTGAGAAAGTTCAAGGGCCTCAATCAGTTGTCGTTGGTCCATAGATCCGCCCTCCAAGAATCTAAACGTCTACTCAAGATGTATCTTGGGACTCCGCTTGCCATAATGGCCAGCAAAATTTTCCAAGGGAATTGATCCGACGATTTTCTTCAGACCAATTTTCATTTGCCACACGGCGAATCAGGATGGCTTTTAAGGCACTCCGCCGACTCCACTTTGATAAGAAGAGGATGCAGTAAATGGCGGTGATGGTTGGTGTTCTGAAACGTAACACGTGGTGGAGCTGGATTGGTCCTCGCGTGGGCACACTTACACTTAGATTTTCTATAAATTACTCTCTCTTACCACTGCTGCACCCGCAAACTCCTTCCATCTTCTCGTTCTTTCTTCTCATCTCTTTGTGATCATGGAGCCCGCTCTCTGACAGAACAAGCTGCAAAAAAGAAGGCGGAGTTCCTTCGAGGGAAGGGCTCTGCCAAGAGGATGAAAGCAGCATCCAACGCACCTCCTTCGAGGACTATTGGTGAGGGCTCTTCCACCGGTGGAACGCTCCACCCAGGAACCGTTGAGGAGGCCTTCACAAAAGCCCGCCTTCGCTGCATCACGGAGTTCAAGGCCTCAAAAGCCTTCAAGGGAGAGCTTCTCGATGCCTTCGCGGTCGGGTTCGTGCAGAACTTTGAGAACTGCAAAGCTCGCATCAAGCACCTGATGCTGCAATTGGACCTACGTCGCCTTCGCCCCAAGGAATAGCGATGAGGAGGTTGGGACATTTTCTTCGGACGAGCACTGAATCTTCCTTATCCTGGATCTTGGTCTTGATGTGACCAAGGAATCATGGTTCCGAAGGAGTTCCTGTTCTTTTTTTTTGTGTTTCTGCTTTTGTCTTTCTCTTTACTTTTTTTTGTAAGTGTTTCATTAATGAAAAATAGACTCTTATGCGTACCTTTTTGTGCTTTCGTTTTTCTGGGCATTCTTCTTTTGGTTAATTGCCTTCGTAGCATGTTAACCGGTTAATCCTCAAAGGGAATTCATCTCATCAAAATAATATCTAAAATGACAATGTTTTTAAGAAGAATATAATATTCAATAGGTGAGTAATAACATCACCGATAGTACATTCGTAATTTTTAAAGTTCCATGGCTGAGGTAGAAGTATCCCGTTCAATTGCCTGAGGCGATAAGTTTCTAGTCAGATTACTTCGTCCACTTGATAAGGGCCTTCCCAATTGAGACTTAGTTTTCCACGCTCCGTGGATTGAGAGACTTCGGCTCGCCGCAGGACCAGATCTCCAACTTTGAATTCTTTACCTCGGATATGGAAATTGTAGTACCGCGCTACCTTCTATCGATAGGCCGCCATTCGCACTCTTGCCTTCTCACAAGTTTCCTCAAGCAGATCCAAATTTGCACGAAGCCGTTCTGCATTGCTTGGGTCATTGTAATTTTCAATCGATGTGAGGGGAGTCCGATCTCTACAGAGATGACAACTTCGATTCCAAAGAAAAGGTTGAAAGAAGTTTCCCCCGTCGGAGTTCTTTGAATGGTTCGGTAGGTCCATAGGATATTATACAGCTCATCAACCCAAGCTCCCTTTGCTTGGCCAATCCTAGGTTTCAGCCCCTGCAGGATGGTTCTGTTGGTGACTTCAGCTTCTCCGTTGGCTTGGGGACGACCCACCACGATAAAGTGCTGGAAAATACTGTGGTCTTGACTGAACTCAGCAAATCTCAAACTTGTGAATTGACGACCGCTGTCTGTAATAATTATCTAAGGGAGACCGAACCTGCAAATAATAGACTTCCAAACAAAGTCTCTCACTTTGGCTTCGGTAATCTTGGCAAGAGATTCAGCTTCCACCCATTTGGTAAAATAGTCAATGGCCACTAGCAAGAATTTTCTTGGCTTGATGCTAGTAGAAAAGGACCTAAGATGTCCATTCCTCATTGAGCGAACGGCCAAGAGACGGCAATCGGAGTGAGCGGCACGGATGGCTAATGCTGAATGTTAGCATTCCATTGATATCAATCGCATCGTCTGATGAAATCGACTGCTTCATCCTACATTTTGGACCAGTAATACTCTTGTCGAAGTAGTTTGTATGCTAGACATTTGCCAGTCAGATGATTGCCGCATATTCCTTCGTACACTTCCCGAAGAGCACATTCAGTTTCGGAAGGACAAAGACATCTTAAGAGTGGCAAAGAGAAGGACCGTTTGTAGAGTCTTCCATTATAGAAGATGTAGCGCGAGGCTTGAAATTTGATCTTCCTGGCTTCTTTTGAATCTGCAGATAGCACTCCATCCCTTAAAAAATGAATTAAAAGATCCATCCAGCAGGGTTCATCATCAACTTATAGGACTTGGGCCGGATCTTGTATATTTGACCTTTCCAGAACTTTAAGAATGATTGTCGTGGAAAGTCACCTGGTACAAAGGTTGCCAACTTTGAAAGCAGATCGGCCTTTGAATTTTTGGCCCAAAGTACTTATTGAATATCGAAGTCAGGAAATTCTGACGTCAGATCCTTCACCTTCTGTAGGTATTTTCTCATATTTTCCTCCCGGGCTTCAAAGTCTCCTTTCACTTGTCCTGCTACCAACTGAGAATTCATGCAAATCTTCAATTTCGACACTCCAAGTTCCTTGGCAATCCTCAGACCCACCAGAAGTGCTTCATACTCTGCTATATTGTTCGTAGCTAGAAAGCTAAACCTCAAGACATATTCTGCAATGAATCCTTCAGGTCCAAGCAGTAGCAACCCAACTACTGATCCAGCGGCATTTAATGAACCATCTACAAATATCACCCATGAATTTCCCAATTCCAATGACTCCGATTTTTCTACTATATCTTCTTGAATGAGTTCGGCATCTTCGGGTCATCTAGGACGGTGCATTCTATAATGAAGTCCGCCAGGATCTGAATCTTGCTGGAAGGCCGAGGTCGGAACTGAATTTCAAATTCTACGAGCTCAATAACCCATTTCACCAGTCGCCCAAAAGTGTTGGGACGATGCAGAACAGCTTTGAGTGGCTAGTCTGTCAACACTACAATTGGATATGCATAAAAATATGGCCGAAGTCTTCTGATTGTGATAATGAGCACAAAGATCAGCTTCTCCAACTTCACGTATCTGGTCTCTGCATCATGCAAGACTCTATTGATGTAGTAGATCGGCCTCTGAATATTATCCTGCTCATAGACCAGCACTGCGCTTATTGCCGTTGGAGACATCATCAGGTACAAATAAAGCTCCTCGCCGATGTTTGGCTTACTAAGGAGTGGCACCGAGCTCAAATACTGCTTTAACTCTTCAAAGGCTTGCTAGCACTCACTGGTCCAATGAAAATTCTTCAACTGTTTTAAAGTTTGGAAGAATGAAAGGCAGCGTTCAGTCAATCTCAAGACAAATCTATTCAAGGCCGCCACTCGATCGGTGAGGCGCTGAATTTCCTTTATATTTCTTAGTGGATTCATTTCTAATATAGTCCGGATCTTCTCTAGATTTACTTCTATCCTCCATCCAGACACCATGAAGCCCAAGAATTTGCCCGATGTCACTCTAAAGGCGCATTTTGTAGGATTTAGCTTCCTTCTATACTTTCTCAATATTGCAAAACTCTTTTCAAGGTTCTCAATGCGGATCTGAGAGGTCTTACTTTTGACAAGCATGCCGTCCACATAAACCTCCATATTTTGATCAATTTGATCTTTGAAGATCTTGTTTGCTAGGCACTGATAGGTCGCACCTGTATTTTCAAATCAAAAGACATCACTCTGTAACAAAAAAGATCCCGGTCAGTGATAAAAGCCGTTTTTTCTTATCTTCAGGAGCCATTCGGATTTGATTATACCCGAAAAAGACGTCCATAAAAGTGAGGAGGTCATGGCCTGAAGTTGCATCCACCAGCTGGTCAATTGAAGGCAAGGGGTAACTATCTTTTGGGCATGCTTTATTTAGATCTGTGAAGTCGATGCAGACTCTCCACTTGCCATTCACCTTTTTCACGAGGACCACATTGACGATCCAGCTGGAATAGTTAGCTTCCCAACAAAGCCTGCATCCAACAGTTTATCCACTTCTTCGGCTATCACCTTTTGCCGCTCAAGTACGAAGCTCCTCTTCTTCTGCTTAACAGGCTTGTAATTTGGATTGACGACTAGCCGATGTATCATTACCTCTAGATCAATACCAGGCATATCGACCAATGTTCAAGCGAATACATCAGCGTAGGCCTACAAAAGGAGATTAGTCTTTTCTGGTTACCTGGTTGAGATTCGATCCAATCTAGATGGTATGCTCCTTGTTGCCATCTCCGAGTGGGATCATCTCCAAATCCTCCATCAGCTTTCCTTTTCTTCAGACAACTCATCTCGTGTGTCAAGCCCGTCAACTGGATAGGCTTCGGATAGTCCCGATCCACGAAGTGCAATGTTGTAACACTGTCGCGTCAGGGCCTAATCTTCACGCACTTCACCCACTTCAGACTTCGTCGGAAACTTCATTTCAGATGGTAGATGGACACGACGGCTTGCAGTGCATTGAGTCCCGAACGTCCAAGGATTGTATTATAGGCTGAAGGAGCTCAGACTACTAGGAAGTCCATCTGGATTCTAGATCATCGAAGATATCGCCCAGCTACCACAGGAGTTATTATTCCCTCGACTGGTACAATATCTCCAGTAAACCCCACAAGAGGGGTATCCATCCATTCCATTCGTTCTGATGGTATGCCCATTTGAGAGAAAGCATCGTAAAATAAAACATCGACAGAACTTTCATTATCAATTAGGATGCGACGTACATCATAATTTTCTATATTAAGAGTTACAACCATCACATCATTATAAGGAAACTGAACCTCTTGGGCATCCTCGGTGAAGGCAAGGGACTCTTCAATCTTCGGCCTCTAAGATGATTCGACCACTTCATCCTTCCACGAGGTCCTCTAGTTTTTATATTGATTACTCCTGCAGGAGGCCGATCACTAGAAGGCTCCCTCTGTCACGGTTCTGGCAAGGCTGGCAATCTTCCTTATTCCTCTTGGCCTGCAAATGGGTCGGGTCGGACCGGGTCTTGAGTGATCCCGACCGACCCGGTTTCTTGATCGGATCTTGATATTGGACCCATACCCATCCCAATAAAAAATCGAGTCGGATCGGGTCGGGTCCATGACCGAATTTATTGATCCATTGGATCATTCGGGTCGGGTCAGGTCCATATATAACTTAGTCCCAATCCATGAAATGCGGGTCCGATTCGGGTCTAATTCAGGTCGGATCGGATCATGGGTTTAAAAATCTACATAAAGTGAAATTAGAGGTCACATCGACAGCAAAATAGCATGGCCATATCTATCTTTTCATATAGATATTCTCCCCTCTCCTCTCTTCTCACGTCTTCTCACTTCACCATTGATAGTGGATATTGTATACCATCCTTAAGGCAATAGTAATATACAACAGTAAACAAGTAATTGAATATTTTAATTATGAACAACTGTTGGTATGTCCCCAGTTTACTTTGTATTTGTGGAAGGACTTTTAGAAAAGTTTCGAGATTAGCTTTAAGAATGGTATTTCTTGTGCAGTGCATTAATGATCTTGTGATAGTGTGACAGTATTAAAGATTTTAGTAAGAGATTTAAGAAAGAATTTGGATGAGTCACTCTTTTGGTCCAAGCCCAAATTCTTATTTGGATGAGTCATTCTAACTGAGTTCGGGTCTTATATTTGGATCCGGTTCGGGTCAGGTCGGGTCGGGTCATATATTTTGAGATCCAAATTAATCAAAAAGACTCCACGAATCGGGTCGGATCCAAATTCAGAAAATCCAGACCCGACCCGGAAAGATGAACGGGTCCGATTTTTGAACCCGACCCGGCTCCATGGGTCTTTTAAATGGATTCGGGTCGGGTCTAACCGGGTCGGGTCGGTCGGGTCACGGATCAACCCGATCCGTTTGCAGCCTTAATTATAAGGAAACTGAACCTCTTGGGCATCCTCGGTGAAGGCAAGGGACTCTTCAATCTTCGGCCTCTAAGATGATTCGATCACTTCATCCTTCCACGAGGTCCTCCAGTTTTTATATTGATTACTCCTGCAGGAGGCCGATCACTAGAAGGCTCCCTCTGTCACGGTTCTGGCAAGGCTGGCAATCTTCCTTGTTCCTCTTGCTGATCCTGCGACGCCGAATGAACCGGTCCAAACGACCATGCCAGATAAGTTCTTCTATTTCATCCCAAAGCTGGATGCAGTCTTCGGTGTCGTGGCCGTGGTCGCGGTGATAAAGGCAACATTTATTGGGATTCTGCAAATCGGGGGTAGACCACAACTTCGCCGCTCTTGGAATCCGATCCCTAATCTTCATAAGTACTTGAACTCGAACGGCATTCAGAGGGGTGTAATTGGTGAATCTCCCAGGTGGAGGCACACGTCGATCCCTTTGAGGGTTGTCCCTCCGTCGAGAGTTTCGCGGGAGCGTTCGGGGTCTTCGATGCCTGGGAGGAGAGCGGGGTGCTGCTGGCTCCTTGGTGGAGACTCTGGCCTTTTCTTCCCTCTTATCTTCATTTGAAATCACCAAGGGCTCGCCTTCAAATGCCTCCTTTGCTCTAGCGTATTTCTCCGTTCGGACCAGCATATCGGCAAATTTTCGAGGATAGATCTTTTTCAAAGAATAGTGAAGACCATTCTTCAACAATCCGCCCTTCAGGGCGGCCATCGCAACCGATTGATCTAAGTTGCGGACTTCTAACACGATCGCATTAAAACGATCGAGATAAGATCTAATGGACTCCCCTTCTCTCTACTTCATGTTCATTGGGGAGTATGATCCCTTCTGCTGTCTCCTGCTGCTCATAAAATGGCCAACGAATAATCGGCTCATTTGATCGAAAGAATGAATCGTCCGAAGCTTCAGGCTGGTGTACCAATAACGGACTATGCCCTTCAAGGTGGATGGGAAGGTACGACAAAGGACGACATCAGTTGCCTTATGAATGAGTATCAGAGACTTAAAACTCTCCAAATGGTCCACAGGATCGGTGATCCCATGGTAGCTCTCAAACTGCGGTATCTTGAAGTTCATGGAGAGTGGCTCTTGCATTATTCGATCACTGAACGACGGGTTAGTACTATACCCGTCGTCACGTGCCAGTGCCTGATGATGGATCACCTCAATCCACTCATTCATCTTCCCGAGTTTTCGGTCAATATCTACATCCCTGGCAGTATAATTTTCAGAACACTGCAGGGGAGATCGTCGACTAGGCGTTGAGTCTTGCCTAGAATGAGGACTTGATGATCATCATCTTTAGGTTCTAGACTGCGGGTTGACTGTAATGAGTGCGACTCCCTCACTCAGGACTTCGAGGGAGCGAAGGTCTCACCTGCGGTGCTGCTGCAGACTGTTGTGGGAGAATTACTGAAGGTGGATCCACCATCGGTACTGCGCTGGTCGGTGGGGGTGCGACTGTAGCCGCCACTGCAGGTGTCGCTGTCGGGGGTACAGTGTACAGTTGTTGCATCGTCTAGACAGCGATGGTCAAGGTTTGAACTTGCTGGAACAATAAATAAAACTGTTTTGTGCTGACAATCACCATCTATGGAGGAGGTAGTTGCTGAACTTTCAACTACAGCTGCACCTGAACTTGCTGGCCTACTGCATTCTCCACTAGTTGGGAGGCGACAGTAGTACTAGATCTTCGGATGGACGCTCTTCGCGGTGCCATAACTTGTGTTTGATGCTCTTTCTCACAATTGAGTCAAGACCCTTCCTCTAACGCCAATCTGTTGTCCTAAAATTTGGACCGTGGTCGGATAATGCTGGAGTGGTGGCATGTCTTTCCGGAAGAAAACCTGCAAATCCTGACCGAAGTTGACTCCAATGGAGATCCTCCAATGCTCAAGTCAGATAACAGTAAAACAGAATAAAAGTGTAGAAAGATTATGGTTGCGTACCTTGAGAGGTCTCCTGTAGATCTTTTTGTAGGTCGAAGTCGTGTAACCATCAAGAAAATCATGAGACCGATTCAGACGCAACGTGGCGAGACTTCTGATCGAAATTGATGGGATGGTTACGGCACCTACCTTTCCATTCTGGAGCCAACTAGAAGTCGTGGACGATTTTGAATTTTGAATTAAGGCATGGATGAGATCCGCCTGTCTCCTTAATTGAGAGTTCGATCTAATTTGATGGAAGCAAGTGCTGAGGAGAAGAAACGGCCGAGTTGGATCTCACCCAACGAGATAAGGATCGATGTACGCTTACGGCCGAAGTCAGAACTCAGCACGTCCAAGTATCCTGCCATCTGCAATCGTCTAGGAGTTAAAGGTCAGTCATTATGGAGACAGAAGTAAACCTAATGCCGAAGTTAGGAATGGCCGATCCTAAGAATTCCGCTCAAAAGGGTTCAAGGGTCAAAATCATCATACTATCGTGTCCGTCGGCCCATACCTAGCCACTTACCCATGTCTTCGACCCAAGGAGGAAATATCCCCCCAACAAGTATCATGATTGAGAGAAAGCGGAGGGAGGGAAACAAATCCAAAGAGGAAACAGAAACTAGAGAGGAAGGGCAAACAAGCACGACTGCCAATGGCCCGACAATGGTGAGAGGAATGAGGGAAAAAATGTGGTCATGCTCAAAGTCTTGACTCTTGAGGCCCAAAACAGAATGGACATGCCTCTTCCTTTCCCTTAATGTTGAGAAAAAATATTATATCTCTTACTTCTAGCAAATAATAGAGAACAACGCAATAAAATTTTCCATGGGATCCCCTTGTTGCATCATTCTATTCCCACATTTTTTTAAATCCTTTAGCACTTCTTGTCTATATACCCAAACAGACCCTTAGCGGTTTCTACTTTTCTTGATTTTCAAATCACTGGGTCCCACCCGTATCAACCAACATTAAAAGACAAAACATCACAATGATCAAAACCTACACCAAAGTCTAAATCTCAAGCATGTTATGTATGACAACCCCAAAAAGGTAGTTCCATTCAAAACAGCATTCATATTCCCAAATAGATAACAATAGGAGGAGTTTTATTAAATTTACATGGGAAAAAAAACATTTTACTGTTGTTCAATAGCCAAGACTCACCATCACTTCTTGATTCTTCAATAACATCTTCTTCCCAAGCTTTCTTGAATAAATCATCAAATTGCACCGAGTATCTATTCTGCAGGAAAAGATATTCATTAGCAGTAAGAGCTAAAGACAGCATCCAAACTCTGGCATGACCATAGAAATATAGATTCAAAAAAAATGGCAATATAATGGTCTTTATAGCTGTTATAATGGTTCAGCCTGTCTCCACAATGTTTATTGTGCAATCTTCATCCTGCCTCAATATAATAATTC
Organism: Elaeis oleifera; assembly: GCA_000441515.1. Taxonomy (NCBI): domain Eukaryota; kingdom Viridiplantae; phylum Streptophyta; class Magnoliopsida; order Arecales; family Arecaceae; genus Elaeis; species Elaeis oleifera. The sequence goes on along the minus strand of KE505574.1, from coordinate 191,698 downwards.
TTATATTAAATTTAGTTTTCTTTTCTACAATAATGTTACACAACATTTTCATTCTTTGATATTTCAATAATAATGCTTTTATTAGTATCACATAATATATCTATAAAAATCTTATCCTGAACACAATTTACACAGCATTGCTGCATAACTTCTATAGGCTATTATAACTTTTAAGAGGGCAAAATGTTAAGTCAGATATATTCTCTTGGAACTTTTCACTTCATGGTGATCCATTATAATAGTCCATTAAAATTTTGAAAGCCGTTACACACAGATGCTTGCTGAAACCATGACCATGACTCATGAGGAATCTTATAAAGATAAAAATATCAGTTGATCAAAAATCAGATGATGTTATATTATTTAATATTTTTAGTTTGTCGAGAATCAACTAACCAGGTTTTCCTCTGTTGCAATCTGGCCTGCAGATAATTGCTCATTGGTATATTTCCAATGGTAAGGAAATTCCTTTAAGAAATAAAGAAATTATTATGTCAGTTGCAAGTAACTAGAAATAAAGATCAGGGCATAACTGAATTAACTTGTTTAGTTTACCTTAAGACAACCTAAGTCCAACCCTTTTTTGAAACTAGGAGGAACAGCTTGAGCCACACCACCATTGATAACTTCACGTACCCATTCACCATTGCAAGCACCCTCGGGAAGGGCCCTCTCCAATGCCTGAGAATCATCAAGACCTCCTGGGCGGAATGGACGATTGTTCATACTGCCTCTGACAAAATCCTTTGCTGGTCCAGGCATGCGTCCCAAGGTTCCGGAATCCTGGGGTCCTCCAATCAGCTCTGTCACATCTATCTGGAATGGAAAACATAATCTCCATTAAATTCAGTGAATGTGGTAAATAAAGCAGGCATGTCATTTCCCATCAAGGAAGAAAGTTCAGATGATCTAACAAAGATTCGCAGCTGCAAACCACACAAGCAACATAATTTTATAATCAATCAGGCAACAAATGGATTATAGGCTCAAATACCACATTAGTTAAACTGAAGTTAATATTATTTATACGTTGGCTCTACAATGTCATAAAATTGATGTTGTTCAAAAATAGAAAATGTTAGACATAGCATTATACCATGTCTCACCCAAAAAGAATTTCCAACTTTAAACGAAAGAAAACATGAAGATTATTAGCATGACTACATACCTGCACTGAGCTCGGATCCCATAACCCCGTAGAGCCTGTTTCTTGGACCGCCTAAAGGGCAATTCCCACGAGGGCGCTACAACAGAACGAGGAGCCGAAGGCTCCAGGTGAACCTTCGCGCTATCAAACCAATCGAATACCCATTGCCTTCCGGAATTTTCCACCGAGAACTCATCTGGATCCAATTCCGGCAGAAGGTACTTCTCTTCTAGAATCTCTTTCAAACTTTCTGATGTTTCTGCCGGGAATGCTGGCGGCTGCAACCAAAGAAAAACAAAGTGCGATAAATGAAACAACAAGTATGCAGTTCGAGAATTTCAAGGAAAACCTTTTTTGTTCTTTTGTTAGAGCTGAAATTTGTTCTTGACTAATCCGGTGGTTCACCACTGTTTTTCCAAATGAAAAGAGAAGAGAGAGAAGAAAAGAAGCTAAAGAAAAAAGCGTTTCGGAGAGTGTTTAATGGATGAATAAGAGAAGAAATTGGTACAAGGTTTGCGAATATATTGCGGCGGGGGGTGGAAGAGAGGAAAGAAAACTTACGAGGATGAAGTCGGGGAGAGATCGCAGGGGGTTGGAGCTCTCGATGGGTGGGAGAGGTTCGAGTCTGAGGTGTCCGCTGTGACCAGAGAACCCAATTCTGAAGGCGACCTCGTTGGCCGCCGTGATCCGATCCATTGGAGACGGAGACGAGGGAGCTTCTTCGCTCCGTCGACCTTTATTGAACCTTGCCCTATCTTGGCGGCATCTTTTTTTCAGAAGTGAAAACTGGAAAGGTTTCTTGACAAAAAGAGACGCTCCCTCCCCTCGAAAGGAAATCACTAGACTTTGCCCGAACAGTTAGACCATGGCTCGGTCGGCTCGACCATGGCTCCGGTCTATTTACCGACATTCTAGCACCAGGGTTGGATTTTAGCTTCGGTCGGGCACACGTGCTCGAGCAGCACGTCCGCTCGATTTGGATCGGATGATGAGCGAATAATTTATTAATTTAAAAATAATAATTATGTATAATAATTTTAAAATTATAAATATAATCTATCAATATCTATATCTATCTATATAATATTAATAAATAATTAATGGATATTAAAGATCTCATATTGATATATAAGATTATAGAATAATCTTCCAGCACGTCATATGCCAAGTTCGCTATCGATGGATCTGAAGAAAGCGAAGAGACTTAGAAATCAGATATTCTGCTATGTTCTCTACGAAAACAAGTTATACAGGAGGTCCTTTCTTTATCGCTCCTCAAATGCCTAGGTCCTTCTGAGGTTGATTACGCCTTACAAGACATACACGAGGGGATATACGGAAATCATCTAGGGAGCAGATCGCTAACCTACAAAATGCTTCAGCAAGGATACTACTGGCTTACCATGCAGCAAGATGCGGTCGATCTGACCAAACGATGTGATCGATATCAGCGGAACATGAATATCTAAGGCTGACTTGCAGTGCCGCTGACATGTAAGATTATTGAATAATCTTAGTAAAATGATAAACGGATATTAGGGATGAAATCTCGGGTTGACATGTAAGATTATGGAATAATCTTCTTGCACGCCACATGTCAAGTTCGCTATCGATGGATCTGAAAGAAGTTTGGAGACTTAGAAATCAAGCATTCTACTACGTCCTTTATGAAGAAAAGCTGTATAGGAGGTGCTTTTCTTTACCGCTCCTCAAATGCCTGGGTCCTTCTGAGGTTGATTACACCTTGCGAGAAGTATATGAGGGGATATACGAAAATCATGTGGAGAGCAGATCGCTAACCTATAAAGTACTTCAGCAAGGATTCTACTGACTCACCATGCAGCAAGATGCGGCCGATCTGACCAAACGATGCGATCGATATCAGCGGAATACGAATATCCAATGCTGACCTGCAGTGCTGCTGACACCTATCAATGCACTCTGATCCTTCATGTAGTGGGTGATGGACATCTTTGGTCCGTTCCTTAAGCATTGGACCAACGAAAGTTTTTGCTTGTCATATTGATTATTTCACTAAGTGGGTGGAAGCCAAACTTCTGGCCCTCATTGCTGAAGCAAAAGTAAAGGACTTCATCTGAAAGTCCATCATATGCCGATTCGGTCTTCCATGGATGCCGATCATGGATAATGGCCACCAATTCATTGACGCTCGATTTATTGAGTTCTGTCGGGACTTGGACATCTTGTACCACCTCATATCGGTGGGGCATCCCCAAGCTAATGGAGAGTTTGAAGTAACTAATCAAATTCTTTTGCAAGATTTGAAAACAGATTCGATCACGCTAAAGGATCATGGGCTGATGAGCTTCACCATATACTCTAGGTCTATCGAACCACACAAAGAATATACATCAGAGAGACCCCTTTCAATATCTCATTCAGGATGAAGGTAGTCATCCCAGTAGAGATCGGACTTCCCTCATTATGGGTCAAAAATTATGACGACCAAAACAATCCAAAATAGCTCCGAGCAAATTTGGACCTACTCGAAGAAATTTGAGAAAGAGCCTAAGTGAGGATGGCAGCCTATTAACACAAGGTTGCACGATATTATAACTCCTATGTCTGAGGTAAAATGTTTAGAGTCGGCGATCTGGTGCTATGACGAGTTAAGATATCTCAACCAAATAAGTGAGGAAAGCTATCTTTCATTTGGAAAGGCCCTTATTGAGTGGATGAGGTCATCAAATCTGGAACCTATCGCTTGAAGCAACTAGATGGAACTCCACTACAGTGACTCTGAAATTCAGACAACCTACAGATGTACTACCAATGAGTATAAATAAACACTTTCAATAATTTTTTTTCTTGATCTACGAGTTTTACAGATGATTAAAGGCCTCATCCTTACGACTACATCTGGGCCGAAGATATCGACGACCAAGAAGTAAAGACTAACTTAAAGGACCCTCAAAGACCTCTCATTCTTAAACAAGCTTAGTCGACGAGAAACTCTTGATCGTGCGAGAAGCAAAAGCTAACCTAAGGGACCTTGAAGCCCATAAATTCCAGCCATTTAGGCCAAAGAGCTCAGTAATCAAGAAATGAGGGCTAACATAAAAGACCCTCGAAAGCCCCTTGTTCTTAAATGAGCTTAGCCGACAAGAAAGCCTTGGTCATGCAAGAAATAAGGGCTAACCTAAGGACCCTTGAAGCCCACAAATTTCGACCATCTGGACTGAAAATCTTGATAACCAAGAAGCAAGGGCCAACCTAAAGGATCTTCGAAGGCCCCTCGTTCTTAACAAGCTTAGCTGATGAGAAAATCTTGATCGTACTAGAACGAGGGCAAACCTAAAGGACCCTCGGAATCCACAAATTTTAGCCATATAGGCTGAAAACCTCGATGATCAGGAAGCGAAGGCTGACCTAAAGGACTCTCGAAGGCCCCTCGTTCTTAAGCAAGCTTAGCCAACAAGAAAGTCGTGGTCATGCGAAAAGAAGGACTAACCTAAGAGACCCTCGAAGCCCAAAGATCTTAGCAAGTTCTTAAATGAGCTTAGCCGACAAGAAAGTTTTGATCATTCAAGAAGCGAGGACTAACCTAATGGACTCTCGAAGCCCATAAATTCCTACCATCTAGACTGAAGATCTCGACAATCAAGAAGTGAGGGCTAACCTAAAGGATCCTCGAAGGTCCCTCATTCTTAAATGAGCTTAGTCTATAAGAAAGCCTTAGTCATGTGAGTAGCGAGGGCTAACCTGAAAGACTCTCGAAGGCATCTCAATCCGAAACGAGCTAAGCCGGTAGAAACTTTGGGCGCGCGAGAAGTGACGGCTAACACAGAAGACCCTTGGGGTCCAGAACCACTCCTAAGCAGTTAGAAGGAGGCCTAAGCTATTCAAAAAATAAAGCTCTCATTAACGCACCCGTAATATTAATCCAATGACTATCCTACGAGATGGGATCATAAAATTAACCGTAGACATTGGGAACGATAACCTAAAACCAGTTACTATGTCAAAAGACCTTGAGAAGTTAGAATTAATAGAAACATTATAGTGTTTTATTAACTTTAAAAGTTGGGATTACTGACTACAATGTTTACAGGCCAAATTAGCAAACAAAAGAAGTACAAATCTATGACTAATCCTAAGTTTTGAAAGAGGGATCATCCCTGACTTGAGAAGGTCCCTCATCATCTCCATCTGCTACATCGACGACGATCATGGGAAACTCTGAGTCATCAAAAGGTATTACTTTAAAGAGATCGGCATTAATCCTTGAGAAAAGCTGCTTAGCTAGATACTTGTACTTTTGGAAGCCAACCTAGTAACTCATGAGAGACACCCTCAGTACCCCATGGATGAGCCTAACTTAGTTTGCGGCAGACTTTGCTTTCATCTGCTCGACCTTATCTTTGGTAGCTTTGGATGCCACCTCATTCGCTGCCACCTTCTAGGTAAGCTCCATCACTATCGACCTCTCTTGTTCAATCGAATGCTTTAAAGTAGCAATCCTTCCCTTGGCCGTATGGAGCTCACTTTGGAGTAGTATAACCTTCTCTGTGGTGCCCTACCTTATTCCTTCGCTATCTTAATTGACTCCACCATATTTTTCAAGGCAACAATCCTTCCCTGAGCAACATGGAGTTCATTTTTAAGCCATGCAACTTTTTCTACAGCACTCCACTTCACCTCTTCCATTGCCTTGGCAGCCTTGGTGTGAGCTTTTGCCGATCGAGCCCTATCTGAGGCATGATTTTTGTCTGTCTCCTTCACCACTTTCCTTAAGTGCCTTATCTCAACAGAAGTCTTGGTGTAAGCCTTTTTTCCTTTTCGAAGCCTTTCACTTGGCCACAAAGGCACTCTTCTTTGTTGACTAAGCCTCTACCTCAGAGGCCTTGACTTGGATACCCATCGCTTGAAAACTTTTCTTTGGTAAGAAATCGATTTAGTTGTGATCAGCTAAGCATGCATAAAATGGGCAAGGCTTTGATTGCATCAAAAGGAGTGGTGACACAAAGAATCAAATAAACTAGGAATGGACAAGGGATGTCAAAGGTAAATTTTTTTTATTAATAAAATTTCATCTTTATAATGCCTAACAAGCAAAAGAATAAAAAGAGTTACACAAGGTTTAAACCTCGATGGAGGCATCAATGACCTCGGGCTGTGGAACTTTCGAGGAACTCATGGGAACGTTAGCAACAAGTTTGCAAGCCTCTTCGACGGTTGTAGGCTCTAGCTAAAGCTATCCCTCGAAGCTCTCACTGAGGTTGAGCTTCCCTAGTAGTCGCAAGCTTTAGTGAGGCTGAGCTTCATTGGTAGCCGTGGGCTCTGGTTGGAGCTATCCCTCAGCCACTAGCTCAATCGATGGAGGTAGGTCTTTTCAATCTTGTCCCCATCTAGAAGGATAGGTCCAACTCAAGAAAGCATTCGGCTACTTTCGGGCAGCATATATCTTTTCTGACAAAAAAATCCTTCTTGATGAATTTGATCTTCTCATTGGTGAACTCCTGAGAAGCATGGAATGCCTCAACTGCCAGACAGCCAGTCTCGACAACTTAGCCTTCCATCTTCTTCTCTGCCTCAGCTACTTTCTCCTAGGCCATTCGATGCTTCTTTTCTCCAACACGATTGGCTTCTACCTTTCCTTGTGTGGCCTCAACTTTCGCTCGTGCTACCTCAACCGCCGTCCATATTGCCTTAGCTTTCTCCAGCACCTCTTTAATGTATTTTGCCTCGGTGTCAATCTTGTTAGCCACTGCTAGAGCCTTCACCAATGCCGCATCTGCCTCTTCATACTTTATTTAGAGTGCTTCAGCTTGGGCAAGGGCATCGATGGCCTCCGATCGAGCTGACTTTATAGAATTGATAAAAATGGTGACATAATGGTCGAGCTACATAACAAATAAATTAGTTACAATAAACATGCGAAGGGAAGGGTGAAAAAACTTACTCAGATGATGGAGTTTATAGCATCTCTTTGTTGAAGGCCCAAACTCTGGCCATCCAATCTCTTGACATCTGCTAGAAGGAGCATCTCTTGAAGCACCTTGCGAGCAACCAGATGATCCTCCAGGGTGGAGCTTGATGGTGGAATCAAAGAAGTATTCGATCTCCGATTAATGGGATGAGGGTTGATGTTGGGCTGACCTTCTCCACTAGGGAAGAAGACGGGAGAGCTATAGCCTGGGGGGCAGGAGATAAGGCTAGAGGTAATGCGTGGGCCTCTAGAGCTTGAACTAGAGCTGGGGAAGCAAGCACTATCGCAGTCGAAGTACATGGGCTCCCTTTGCAGGTTGCTTTGGCTGAATAGCGGTGACTAAACATTGCTTCTTCTAATCGGCCTTAGTGGAGGTCAAGGCCTTCCTCTTCCTCTAATTAAGTTTTCTCAACCGCTCAAGCTCCTTGGGTCTCTGACACAGTCTATAGCATGACGATCACTGTGGAAGAAGGATGGAAGACGCACGAAACAATGAAAGATGAGAAAAAAAAGAAGAAATTCTCTTCTTATGAGTTTTAATTCAATAATTTCTAAAAACTAATTACAATGATGGCTAGGGGTCCTATTTATAGTATAAAAATCCTAAGTCAACTAAAAAAAAATTTGAAAGAAAATAAAATACTAAATAAATCAAAATAGACTCCATAATGGATTAGGACTCTTGCGTGCTCCTGTAGGACTGTCAAATGATTGAATGAGGCTCCAAAATTCAAAGTAGTGATGAAGCACCAATCTCGTAGAACTCAAAAAGAGCTTTCTGGAATGGGATTAACTTAAGAATTCTGATATCGGATGATAAGTTATGATAGTTTTATTGTGACAATATCAAAATCCTACAGGAATGGTGGTACTTCGGATACCTCAGCAGATACACCTCGGATATCTCAGCAGATACCTTAGTGGATACCTCGATGGCATTATGGATACCTCGGATTGTCAATATCTTAGCACATGCAATAGCTGTCAAGTCGCATTCGCACTCTTTCGGGTCCGATCCCTCAATTTCATGTATCTGTGAGCTATGACGTCTACATCATTCTCCTTTGATTGAAAAGAACTCGTCCTCGAGTTGGTAACTTCCTCATCTGATGAATCACCTGCATAAGAATTAAATGCTTTACATTGAACACATCAGAAATTCGAAGATGACTTGATAATTACAACTGATAGATGTTGTCATTGATCTTCTTGACTATCTCGAAAGGACCCATCTTGCATTGGCTCAGTTTGTGGTATTCTCCCATTGGATACCGATCTTTGGTCAGAACAGCCCACACATAGTCATTGATCTCAAAAGTTATCTTCTTTCTATGCTTGTCTACAGTCTCTTTATACTTGGCATTGCTAGCTTCAATCTGTTCTTTTACTGATTGATGAATAGCTTGAATGTCTACCGCCAAATCTTCAGCCTTTGCACTGGATCATCCTTTAAAATTGATAGAGGTTAAGTCCAAAATACTGCTTCGATTTAGTCCATAGACAATTTGAAATGGACTGTAGCCTGTAGTCCTGTTCATTGAACGGTTGAATGCCAACTCAGCCTGTGCTAAAACCAAATCCCACTACTTTGGGCGCTCGCCAGCAAGACTCTTCAATAAATTTTCCAAGCTCCTGTTAACAGACTTAGGCTGACCATCTATTTGAGGATGATAGGTTGAACTAAACTATAAAGTGATTCCCAAACTCCTTCACAGGCTCCTTCAAAAGTAGCTCATAAATTTTGTGTCTAGGTCAGACGTAATGGATTTAGGTACTCCATAAAGATGCACTATTCTTTAAAGAACAGTTGAGCAACATTCGAAGCATCCATAGTCTTCCGATAGGTGATGAAGTGAGCCATCTTTGAGAACCTATCTACTACGACCATCATTGAATTGCACTATCTCTGAGTCACAGGTAGACCCAAAACGAAATCCATGCTGATTTCTTCCCATAGATGATCTGGAACAGGCAAAGGGGTGTATAATCCTGCATTTGTCGCCGTTGCCTTTGATACTTGGCAGACCCGACAACGATCCACAAATCTGGTCACATCACACTTCAATTTTGGCAAATAGAATTTTTTTTGAATCAACGTGAGAGTCTTGTCTCTACTAAAGTGTCCTTCATTATGAAGCTCTCGTACAATCTTCTCTTGCAAAGAGCAATGGGGAACACAAAGCTGCACACTTTGAACAAAATCCATCATGCAATTTGTTGGGTATAAAATACCCCCAGCCGAAGTTCGTGACAGTATCGACTTCCCCGGCCTTCCGGCTTCCGGCCTTGGGCGACACATCTCCAGACTTCTCCGGTGGCCAAGCTTCCACCATGTTCCCAAGCCTCGTTGACAAATGAGCTTCTACGGTGTCCACTACAGGTGTCTACCGGACTCCTCCGACGGG
>KE505574.1:154357-168063 GCA_000441515.1 Elaeis oleifera | reverse complement strand
AAAATACATGCTTTGAACGATCCATTTTTTTCATCTCGTGCCAAATATTTCAGTTGTTTAGTATACCTTGTGCCAAATGTATCATAATCATGGGCTATCTAAATTTTTATTAGGCAGCTTAGCCGACAGACCTTTCAAAGTATTACCTATAGTAAAATAAGGGACGCAATATAATATATAAAGCCAGTGAGATAATAAGAAAGTGTCATTTTAGTGATTAATTATAAGAACTCTACTGTTAGCTAAAAATAGGTCAAAAAGCTAAAAGATAATAATAAAGTCATACCCAATTATCCTAGCCATATCCTTTCCTTATCTAAACTACCCTTATTACTTCTCTTCTTATTCCTTCAGACCAGGCTTAGGGCCTAGAATCCAATCGCCGAGTTGCTCCAGCCACCACTGGAGTAAATGAGCGAATCAGAGCCGGTCCAGTAGTGGCCCGACCTCGAACCCTTACCATCAAAGATCGTAGGGCTATTCTCATTAGAGAGCTTCTTGAAGCGGTTTCGCCTCTCCAGAATAATATTAATTTAAATAATATTATAAATAATATTATTAAAATTAATAATATTATCAAATTAAATTTAAATATTATTAATTTAGATAATCAGATAAATCTAATTTTAAATATTTAAATTTAAAAGATGAAAATAGAGTGTGACGACGTCGCCATTACCGTCGTCATTGCTAATACTCATAGTGCAATGGCAGTGCGACACTTCGATGACTGGACGCTCCAAAGGAGAGAGGTGGGGCCGCAGGTCCGGTCCGACGAGTGAAGGGTGGGGGAGAAGGAGGAGATGGTGGGGGATCTGATCCGATAATGGGAGGGGCGGGGAAGAAGGGAAGGTTGCCGCGGATCCAGTCCAACAAGGGGAGGGCGAGGAATGAAAGGAAGGTCGGATGACAGGACGTCGGCTCCGGAAGGCGGACGGGAAGAAGGGGAGAGCTCGAGAAAGTGGGGAGCATCGGATCCAAGCTAGCTTTGATGGCATGAGAGCTGGGGGAGGAGTTCGGGGGGTCCGACGATGGGGCGAGGCCGGGGGAGGTGGGTAGAGGGCTCAGAGATGCAGCCGGAGCTTAGAGAGGTGGGAGGTGGTGGAGGAGCTTGGGGAAGCGGGATCTAACAATCGGAGGTTCGGAGAGGCAGTCGGTGGCTCGAGACAATGGGATCCGATGACAGGAGAAAGAGGAGGATCGGAGGTGGGGGGAGAGGGGGGTAGCAGTGGGATGAGCGAAAATGAAAAGTGGAGAACCAGCGGGTATTTTAAGGTTGGTATTAGTGACGGCAAAATATCGTCGCTCATAAGAACTTTCCATCATTAATAATTCTACAATCAAATTAAAAAAATAAATTACTTTCTATTGGGCGGTGCAACTTGCCATCGCTAAAAGCCAAAAATACCGTCGTTAATATTTTTTTATGATAGCAAATATGTTGGTCACCATTTTCTATCGATAAAAAATATTATTAGCAACGATAAATTTACCATCGTTAATAGCCGTCGGTAAAAATTATTTTCTTGTAGTGCTCCTTGCTTCATGAACTTTGATATTATTGGAAAGATTATTATTATGAGTCTAATTTAAAATTACTGAAGCATGATCAACCATGATGCACAAGTTCATTGTTAGATTGCTTTTAGATAAGTATGTTCCTAAACAAGATATTATATGACTTTGTCTATATTTATCATTATATATAATTAAATTATTTTTTCAAAATAGCAATGAAAAGACAGACACTACGCTGTGGGAAAATATTGTTGAAAGTTTTCAAAGGGATGTAGCAATTGATTTTAGTCCACCACATATCTTTATCATTACATCCATATTTAGTCAAGCAATATATGGGTAAATCAACTATTTTTTATTATGATTGTGAACGCAATATGAATGATAATATAAAACAACTCTAACTCTATAAATCTATGGGAAAATAATCTTATCTTCAGCCTACACATCAAGAACTTATCTTAATTTGCGAGTATCTTAGACATTGAAACTTTTTTAGAGGTATGCTTTCAGATATGAACCCAAAATATCAGTGCATTTTACAATTCCTATTCATTCTTAAGCTTACTTAAAAACAAATCAATTGTAGATACATGACCCAACCAAGTCAAATGCAACAATTTCAGACAGATAGGACAAGCAGACTGCCATCCAGAGATCAGATATTTCAAATAGATATGCTATCAATAAAATTTCTGAAATAGATTTATGATTCTAATATAAAATCTGTACAGTCATTACTGCTATAAAAAATATAAACAACGCTCTAAGCTGGTGTGATATGGTATGTGAAAAGTGAAAAAAATCAATAAGATCAACAGCTACTATTGGTATGTTGCATGCAATAAAATCTTTAAATTCTCAATTGCAAGGTGAGATATTCCATAATCTCATCATGTATCATTCATTCAGGATGTTTATGGATCCCAGTGCTCGTAAAGTCTCTAGTAATCTATAGATACAAAGTACATATTGATATAAAATGATAGTGGATCTATCATTTTTATGATATTCGATAAAGAAATGAAAAAATTAATCCAAGTATCAGCCATGAAGCTTTTGAATATACAGAATGATGATGCTGAAGAGATTCCTTCTGTCATCAACAAACTATATAGCAAGACATATATTTTTCAAATTAAGGTCACAGCCTACAATGTAATTTAAGGTTTGACAATTAAATAGTGATCAAGACATTCATTCCAAATACAAAATTAGAAGAAGAATTCATAAAAAATAAACAACTCTAGATCAAATATATATCAGATGATTTAAATCACTATGTTATTTAACAAGTTTATTCTTACAGGTTACTAGCATTGCCAAAGCAGGTGATACTTTTATGTCAATTGCACTGCCACCTACATATTCCAAGGTATCTATTAAATCATTGTCATGAATTCTATATTCATATATCTATATCTACTACAGACACCAACCTTTAACTATAATTTACTATTCTAAATTGTTACTACAGACAAAAGGAATGAAATATCAGCATCAACTATATTATCAACCCAAATATTCAGGTCTGTGCTAAACACTTCATTATTGATTCCTTGCATTAATCATACATATCTCTCATCTTATACTGATTACATTGTCACTCATGTAGGAATCAAAGGAGGAAAAAAAAGAAATAGCAATGACACCAATGACCTTTGGAGATCAAATGCAAATTAATTCAGAAGAGTGTTATACCTCAATTTGAAGACAAAATTGATGTAATGACAAAAAATAAAATTATTTATATATTTATAAACAAAGAACTATTGATAAATATGTTCTATAATGTAGCCACAACAAAACAATGATGGTATGGATGAGCATGAAAAAGATGATTCTCAAGAAGAGATCGATCTTGAAAAAATAACTAATGAAATCACGCATGAATATCAACCATCAACCACATTTAAACAACCAAGAAAGAACATAATCGTATATTCTGATGAAGATTGAATGATTTGAAACAAACATTATATGCTAAGATTCTAAGATTATGCTCCATAGTTCATCATAGCTACTATATTCGGAACATCCTAAATTGTTGATTTCTAAACAACTTCACTATCCTAGTTTGGTTTGATCTAAATTGTTACTTTGAATATTTATTTATTTTCTGTTTGCTCCAATTAATTATAAATAAATGATTATGTTTATAGTTTGCTTTATGTTGAAATCTATATCTATCTATACATATTATTACTAGAAATGATCAACAGGTTGTTGAGAGTAGATTTGAAGTTGACATATTATTGGATTATTAGAGCATGCCAAGTAAGATTTGATGGGTGATAAAGTCAATTATTTTTGTTAATTATAATTACTCTATTATTGTGGTTCTCTATCACACATACACACTCTCTTGAAAATCAATCATACATATTATATTAATATGGCAAATTTTATTGGATAGACGCTATTGGCAAAATTATTGCCATGAGTCCCATTTATTGTTCACTCTATTTGATAAGACTCATTTACAGTTTTTAAATGAAATATGAATTTTATAGATTGTGATAATGAAATTGATGTGACCTCATGAGGTAAAGTTGTCGATGAATTTGACAGAGATTTGAACCTCTATTTCAATCCACCACATATCATGTGGTAACTTCTACACTGGCAAAGAAATTCATGGATAGATTTTAGTATGTTTGTATATTTCATTCTATTAAATTTCAAATGATAAATACGATAATTTTTTGATTGTCTATTAGGAAAAGTACATTAATCTAATGGTTCCCAAGACAACCAGTTTATTTGGTAGGTTTACAAACACAAAACTCATTTTAGATTAAACACCAATATTTATGTTTTACTGACTTCTTTTTTGGTAGAAGTAAAAATCTATTAATAAAAAGTCAAAGGAATATATAGTGAGAATGAAGCAAAACAGTGGGCCATAGACTGCTATATGGCCCAAACAGCAAAGAAAAGTTCCCTATTACAACATAACACAGTGAAACAGATTCAAACCCTAAAATTGAAAATAGAGGAAATATAAAGTGGTATAACAATCCAAGTGATTATATAAAGTTGCCTTTGCTTTTTGTTTTGGTACAAGAATGGAAGGGGGAGACCAATGCAGCAACCCCTCTGACGAGGCCCTTGTCCTACGAGTGGAATGTTCGATGCATGGTGCCAATGCTTCACCGTTTCTCACCATTCGATGAGTACGTCAACACTCGTGCCACTGCAATTACCAGCGTAAAGAAATGATTTCCAGTCTTCCCCATGCCACGGCCACCAACAGTGATCAACCGTAGAATCATTTCACTTTGGCATTTATTCGAGACTCGAGCCATGGCCGTTGGGAGGGAACCTTAGCCCATTGCCACTAGGCTGCCACTACGGTGGCTACCTTTGCTTAATAAGCGTGTGCTCCAGAATACAAAATATTGAAAACAGACCAAAAACTGAAGGATAAATCAGCATTGCAGTCATTTGTTTGTAAACCAGTAGAGAATCCTGTAAGTTGTAAGGCATTATTGATTAATGTAACATTTGCTGTGTTAAAGCAGAACACCATATGAAATAGTAGTTTATGCAATATATGACTAACAAGAAGTCCCAAACAGTAGAAGTTAAACATCAATGAAGGAGCAGCAAAAAGAAGAATTAGTAGTGCTAGAGGGTTGCTGATGTCTAAGATGGACCGTACAACATTTACTTTGGGGGGTTGCTGATGTCCAAGAAAGGCCGTATAACATCTACTTTGGGAGGTTGGATAAGACTGAAGTTATAGCAATAGGCCCTATAAACAAAGTTAAGTAGTAGATTATCGTACCATCTATGATATGATCGTGCAAGATAAAAGAGACCGTATACCATATGATACAAAAGTGGATTACAGCTAGTCCACTACAACAATAAATAGGCCAATAACGTCCATGAATGCCATAAGGGATTAAAGTATCCAAAATACTGCTGATATTGATGAAGTTGTGTAAACTGACAAATACATAGCCCCCAGGTATGAAAGCAAATAGTATTATATATAGGTTGCATAGCTGATAGTAAAGAACATCCAAAATGAGATCATATGGTGAATAAGCAGTGTAGAAATATACTGTAGTTTGTGCAACTCCACAAAGCAGAACAGTCATTGCTTAACTGATTGAAGGCCTTGCAAAGACTTATGAAGCTTAAGACTATTAATAGAAGTCCAAAATGTAGATTTTGGACCTTCAACTTGAGCAAGATAAGAGCATGGTGAATATATATCATCAGCCTAGCATACATCGTTGTAAAATAAATATGAGTCAGAATAGAATTAGCCAACATGTTGAAGAAAAGTAACTTGAGAAGCATCCATAGCCAATAAGGAAGTAAAAGTATGAGGCAAACAATCACCCCTAGAGAAGAGAAAATCATTCGATAAGGCATAATTTGCTGCCCAGTCTGGTGGCTAATTTCTTCCCTACAAATATGTGAGACCTTAAAATAAATACAAGAGCGACTCCATAATTTAATATCTTGAAGCCACGGTGAAGATTTTTTAGAGGATTTAGATAAATCAAGCAGCCAAGAAATCACAACCGTAGAATCACCTTAGAGCCAAATATTAGGGTTAGGAAAGGATGCCATTACCATATGCAAAGCAAGGCACGCCCTAATAAGCTCAACAAAGAACACGGCACATGGCATTATGTGTTACCTTCCGCAAATAACATAACTCCCTGATGATCACGAACAACAAACCCCACTACTGCTGCATGCTTAAGAACCGTGCCATCAAAATTTAGGAGTAGCACTCCACAGAGAGAAGGCTCCTAAGAAACAAGAAAGAAGAAAGCTGATTGCTCAACTAAGAAGAGTCCCAGTTCCATGATTGTGTGTATCGAGAATAAGGTAAATAGGAGTTAGAAAACATGTCTATCTGAAAGCATTGATATTGGTGCAGCAAGTCTTCCAGAGATCGATGCTCATGTTGAAAAATATAGAAATTCCATACTTTCCAAATTAAAGCAGCCATATAACATGTTGCAGACTTTTTCATATTGTCTTCCAAAGGGTTTGCAAGGAACGATAGCAATTCCAGTAAAATTAAGGATAAAAGTAAGGAGAAAGGTATGCCATTCTACTCCAATATTGGTTAGAAAAGGATCAAGTAACAAGCACATATTGAGAATCCTCATAACATCATGGCATAAATCATAAGAAGGAGACAGATTGGACAAAATTCCCTAAGAATATAAGAAATTTTTTGTGGAGAGTTTACCCCACTGTACCTTCCAATGAAAATACTTGATATGCATAGGAACCTTCAATTTCTAAACCCAAAAAATATAAGAGATGGTTCATGTGTGGGAAAATATCTATGTATAAAATCCTTTATAGAAACACATTGTGGAAGAGAGGGAGCCAATACAAGCTGATCAAACAATGGCCCTTGAGAAAGGGAATAGCTAAAATCATTGTCATCATATCAGCATTAAAAAACTGAGATAGAAGAGCAATATTCCATGTTCTATCTGGACTAATAAAGTCAACAACAGTATAACGAGTAAGATCAACCAAATTAGAAATAAAGGAAGGACACTTGTTTAAAGGGATAGTAGAAATCCAAGGGTCAGTCCAAACATTTATCGAAGTGTCATTCCCAATTAACCATTGGAATTCAAACTGAATTTTTTTTCTTGAGAACAGATTTTTCTCCAAATAGGAGAGCAAATTTTAGACACTTTATAAGAAGACTAGGAGTCTAAAAATTTATATTCAGCGGTCACAAATTGTGCCCATAAAGAGGAAGAATGTATCACAATGCTTGCTGCCATTTTAGCCAATAATAGATTTTGCATTGATCTAGGAGATTTAAGACCAATGCCACCCATAGATTTTGGTGTACAAATGGTGTCCCAAGATAACAAATGCAACTCCTTTTGAGAAGACAAATGTCCCCATAAAAATGCTTAAAATTCCTTCTCAAGCATGTTAACAACTACCTGCGGGATGTGAAGACATGATATAGAATAAATAGGAATGGACATTAGGACAGAGCTTAAAAGGGTTGCTCTTTCTGTAAAGAAGAGAGCCTTTCACTTCCAACCTGCAATCCTTGCCATTATTTTATGCACTAAATAATTAAAATGATTGGCATAGAGTTTTGTGGGAACAATAAGAACACCAAGATATTTCTATACTCCATGCTTAGTCGACATTCCAAAAACAAAAGAATAGTCTCCTTTACCTAAGCAGGAGTCGATGGATTGAAGATGATATAAGATTTAGAAAAATTTATTGCTTATCCTGAATAATGGCAATAGGCATCAAGTATCAATTTTAAACATACAGCATCTCGAACAAGAGCACAATTGAGTAAAACACAGTCATCAGCATAAAGGGTATACGAAATAGGAGGAGCAGTTGGCCAAAGTCTATAAGCATGCAACATATTAATAGCAACAGCAGCTTGCAAGGAAAGAGACAACATTTTAGAGCACATGATAAAAGATATGGTGATAAAAGGCAGTCTTGTTGAAGCCTGCAAGAAGTAGGAAATCAAGAAGTTGGTGTACCATTGACAATTAAAGACAAATCAGGATGTTGCACATAAGCATTCACCCATCTCACTAATTGTTCATGAAATTAAAATTCTGCAATACTCTAGTAAGATAAACCTATTGAACTCAGTCATATGCTTTTTCTATATTGACTTTAACCATCATAAAACTTTTGACCTAAAGGCCTTGTGCAAGAAATGCATCAACTCTTGAACTAAAAGAATATTTTCCATAATATTGCAACCAGAAACAAAGGCTCCTTGAGTATTAGATATCAAGCAAGGTATCACTGGTTTGAGCCTCTTGACAAGAATAGATGCAACAATTTTGTAACTGTATTACAAAGGCTAATAGGTTGAAATTCTGCAGCAGACGAGGGATTAATTATCTTAGGCACAAGAGCAATGTAAGTCTGCTTCCATAAAGGATATATATGAGCAGTATAATAGAAGTATTGAACTGCCTGCACAACCTCCTTTCTAATGATATGCCAATATTCTTTAAAAAAAATATATAAAATCCATCAGGATCCGGAGCCTTATCAGTAGGGAGAGAATTAATAGCATTAATAATCTCTGCCTCTATCACTAAAGAGTGGAGTGCTGTATTTGTTCCATAAACACTATATACATAGGCCGTGGAAGCCATATATCAGAGTGTTGCAGTTGAACAGTCCAACCTTGAAAAAAATGATGAAGAAACAATTGGCTGATAGAACTTTGTCTTTCAACCCAATTTCCATAGTCATCTTTAATGTCCAAATACGATTTCTTCTTTGGCGCAATATGGTAGATTGATGAAAAAACTTAGTATTAGAGTCTCTTTCAACCAACCAAGTGATCCAAGATTTTTGATGCCAATAAAGTTCCTGCATTTGCAAATTTTTATTATGCTCTTGCAAGAGACATAAAAGAGCTCTATAATCTTGATCAGATAAACTTCCAGATTGTTCCTCTAACATTTGTAAATACATAATTTGATTGCACAAAGACTCCCCTCTTCTAAAATATTTCCAAATCGATAGCTATTCCATCACAGAACTGCAGAGTTGACTTTATCTAATAGGCATGATAAGCAAATATCCGAAGGATAATGATCTTCTCCTTGCCCAGCCTGCTTAATCATTCGCTGAACACTTGCACAGAGTTTCCAAAATTTTCAAATCTAAATGGATGATATGTGGTGGGCTGATTTACTGTATAGCAAGAAGTAACAGATAGTGATCAGATCCATATCTAGCAAGGTGCCGCACTTGAGATTCAGAAACAAAGAAATCCATGATTGGTTAGCAAACACCCTATCAAACCGCTCTCATACTCGAGCTAAATCATATTGATTATTGCACCCAGTGAAATTAGGTCCTTCAAAGCCAAGATCATAAAGCTAGAGATAGCAATAAATTGACGAAATTCTCGAATATCTCTATCAACTTAAAAAGGTCTATCTCCTCTTTTATCATGAGCATGCAAAAGGCAATTAAAATCACCAAGCACTAAAAAGATAGCCCCAAAGACACAACATAATTAATAGAATCTCACACTATATGCCTTCGAATACCATTAGTACTAGCATAGACCACACCAAAAATCCAAGATGTCCCAAAAGAAGGTGAGACAATTCCAAAAGTAATCTGACAGTTGTGATGTAGAAAAGTAACTGGAGCAATTTTTTTTTTTTCCAGAATATAAGAATTTTCCTGGACAGACCATTAGTCAGAATAATATAATGATTCCAAACTAGTCCCATTACCCAACAAATTCAAAAAACAGACCTCTCATTTACATGGGTTTCAACAAAACAACACACATCTAATACAAATGCATGAACCATAAATTTAACATACTTACGAAAAGGAGGTTTTGAAGCACTTCTGCAATTCCACATTAATAGTTTCATTGAGATTGAAAAGGGTGATAACCATCAGAAGCATCCTCCTTCCGGCCATGGTAAGTTGATTCACAGCTAGGATGATGAACTTCCCTCATCGCTGTAGAACTCAAAAGCTCACCTTCAGCCTTTCCATTCCCAACCTCTCCCAAAATTTGCTGCACCTAAGAGCAAAGCTGGAAATGAGAAGCAGGAGAGTTAACATCAGCAGGCATATTGTTATTATGGCCAGATACTAGAGGAGCAGCAAAAGAAGACACATCCTGTCGGTTAGTATGATCGGGAGTTATCCTAACTGCTCTCCACACCTCCTTCTTAGGGGGTCCTTTTGAATAAACAACCAAAGCCGAAGAAGGGTAGATTCTTTTAGATGTGATTCTTCATGAACAATCACCTTTGTTGTAGGGGAGAATCAGATCCATTAGACTTAGTAGAACCTTGGAGCTTAGTTGGGGACCTTTTATGCTTTTCCTTTCAAAGACTTACTGATTAAGCGTGAGATTCAAGTTGGCCAACTGATTGAACATCCATTGGAACAGAGCCAGGTGGTTCAGTATGCATATATGTAGCTAATGCTTTAAACCTTGAATCCGATCCCACATACTGTTGGGACCCCTTAACATCTTCAAACTGAGGTATAGTTTGTTTCATCTTAGTTTTCTTAGGGGTTAGCCATTCTTATTGGCCATGAGAATTAGTATGATCAGTAGTTACAACTGGAGATCGACTATTGGAAAATGTATCCCAAAATCAATCGTCAGCCTATTGACAGTTGTGCTGTTTGATGTAATTGTATATGAATTAATTATTAATAAATATTATTTATCAATTTTTATCATAAGCTTATACATCTTTTATATCGAACTTTTGTGTTATGATAAAAATCTTTAGAACTATTTTAAATTGATAAAGAAGGATTTATCGTTTAGTCCTTAAATAAGTTTGCGACCAAATGATATGCTATTACTAGGACGATAGACATATCAAGTATAGATCGTTGTATCCATATAAGTTAGTTATCCTCTTAATCAAAGAGCATGAAGATGCTGGTATGGCATGCAGGTGAAATATAAGAGTACATTTTACTGAACGTGATCAACTCCAGAGCACTTTACTGTCAAGAGTTATTCTGAAGGGATATGGGTATAAGTGTCCCTCTGATCTGAGATCCCCACGGTGACTTGCAAGCAACTCACTGTACTTTGATGTCAGACTATCTAAATTTTAATTTAAGATTGAAAATTTTTGGACAGAGTCAAATACTTGTGAAGTCAGTGCGTGAGTCAAGATGGAATTGACCACTCCAAGAGATTGGAGAGAATGCTTTGTGTTTCAATTAAGACCTTGACCAGAACAATCTTTGTGAGGAGTCACAAGATTTATTAGATTAAGACACATAATAGATGTACTGTTAAGAGTTGACAGTTTAAGCTTTAAGTCATCCTAGCATCAAGGGTCAAAGGGATGAATTATACGGTAACTGTATCTAAGTAGGTTCTTGAGTATTGCTTTACATACATTCGATCTATCCGGACGTCAGATATCATTACTAGATGATTACTCGGATTAGTATAGATATTTATTCTTATACTACCAGCTTAGGTTCGAACATATGGGATCACACATATTAAAAGTTTCTCTCCAATCAGATGGCTGATATGAAGAGTTCCACTAGACTAGGACTGGTGAAGAGTCCCACTGGACTGGGATTCTATCATTAATGAAGGATTAGTTAGCGATTAAATTATTAATTAGCTTAATTTGATTGAGTATTAAAGTCTGTATCAAATCTAATTGAATTAGATTCAATTAGATCAGGTCCGATTAGGTTATGAGATGACCTAATTGATAAGGGAGAATTGATCCTGATTTAATCGAGTCTATGACTCGATTAATTTACTGATTTGATTAGGTTTAATTGAGATTATAGAAGCTTAATTAGATTAGGTTCATCATATTTATTTGGATCTAATTTGATTGGATTCGAAAGAAATCTAATTGGCTAAACCCTAGAGTCCCAAATGAATGGAACTCTCTCTCCCTTTGTGCCTCCCCTTCTCTCCATGCCTTCTTTCATCGCACAAATTATTTATATACTGAATAATCCATACCAAAGCCTCCTATTGTTGCCCATTAGTGATAGGATTAGGTTTGTTTAAGTTAAATTCAAAGGTTTTAATTTAAACCTAAACTTTATCCTTATCCTCCCACATGCTGACACCTTGTAAAGGATCCTGGTTTGTGTGACAAAAAGAAGAGCTCCCATATATTTTCATGCCCATAATCCTCTGGTCGGCCTTCTTTTGGTCAAATAAGGATGAGAGAAAGTTGGAGTTTAATTAAAATTCAAAAGAATTTGAATTGCAACAAATTCTGGCTCTTATCCTGCCTAATCTATGCTGCCTGTTAACATAAAAGGATGAGATTCTTTTGTGCGCCAAATGCTCTGGGATTTTCATCATGAGATAGTTGAGAAAATAGGGGCCAAATATCCTTTGGGGACATAAGGTTTGGATGTGCTTCTATCTTCTTTGGCGTGAGCAAAGGAGGAGATCTATCTCCTCTCGGATGAGAGATCTAGAATCATTCTAGGATTTCTGGATGAAAAAAAATCAAAGAGAAGATAGTCTTTATCTGATTTTTCTCCACCATCCAGCATCCTTCTTTGATCTATCTTCAATATCGAAAAAGTTCAAGATGATCGAAGAAGAAGATCAAATTAGATCCACCATCAGAAATCGACTATGTGAGCTAGCACTCCTGCGGAGGACTGATCGGTCCGAGGACTTCATGTGGACCATCCATAGAGGCCAGATGCTTGTCCAGTTGTGAGTGATCAGAGAGAACTTCTAGATCTATATTCTCGATCATGGAGTTCGACTATCCATATTCAGATATTGGGTTCTGAACCCTTACTGTGGTAGACTAGATCTATCACAATGTGCTGTTTTTGTTCACATGCTTCTTATTTTTAATTCAGATTTTTATGTATATAAATTTATATCATAAATTTATTTATAAAATTTTAAGATCAGATCTTATACATGTATTTATAGATTAAATAGTTTAATCTAATATTCTTTTATTATAAATTTTTGAAATGCATGTATGAAACTCCTGCGCACCCCAATAGTGATATCAAAGCCACAGTTCTATAAAACATGATATTCTATATATATTCAGATCTATAATTTAATTTAGATTAGATCTGATATATGATATTTAGATTAAAATTAATTATAGATCAGATCGTACAAACTGATATAAGATTATCTTGCTATAAGATTTATCCCTTACAGGGCAAAGGTTGTCCTAGTTTATGCTGATCTTTATAAAATTTGATTTTAAATTGAAGCATATGAAATTTATTTATGATAATTATTATCTAATTTTATATGATCAAAATATAATAATCAAATCTGAAATAATTTAGATTAGATTTAAATTATTTAGATTAGATGATCTGAGTAGCGAAGTAATCAGATCGAATTTGTCATCAGATCGTTCGATCATAGGAGGTAATAGAGATTAGATCTCTTTTTATTCATTCAATTGAATCTTCTTATAATGTGTAGGGGTGTCATTATGACTATATCCCATGAAGATGAATGCAAAAAGAAAGCTTTATTTTTCTGCAAAATCCTAGGATTATGTATGTGATACATTGTATGAAAAGTAGTTGCATCTAATCTTTACAAATAAATTTAAAATCATAAACATATTTAAAATAGTTTTAAAATAATTTATGATTAATTTTATTATTATTTATGTAGAGTTATTTTGATCTAAAATTAA
>KE505574.1:143522-154337 GCA_000441515.1 Elaeis oleifera | reverse complement strand
CTGAATCCCTATCCACAGTCCCAAACTTAATTGAGAATTAAGTTGAACATATTAGATTTAGAATTATGAATTAAAGGTCTAATATCATTCACATAAACATGGATGATGGATTTATGGGTTAGCTTGATTAGATCCTTCTAATTGGATTAGACCTAGGGTTAGAATCAAAGATTAAATAGACTAAAAAAAAATTAAATTAAATCAAAATCTTTCTAGAACCAATGCAATAGTTGTAGTTGATCGAATCCATGTCTTTGATTAGACCCAAATGAACTTTGATCTTGAGCTCAGTGGTCGAATCCAAATTCATAAGTTGATTCGGTTGAAACTGATTAACCAGTTGGTGTCTCAGATAAGTTTGACAGTTTTGACCAGTGGCCTTTAATTGGAAGCTACTCGCATAGATTGGATTTATGACGAGTTAATGGCATATCCCTCCCACCAATCTCACTTATCGGGCCAATATGATAAATCATGTTTTGATCAGATTGCTTAATGATTGGAGTTTGATCCATGCAAATTAAGAAATCAGTTATGACTGATTTAGGTGCTCCTAGTTTGACTTGTCTTAGTTCTCATCATAACTTGGTGAAGTCAATGGAAAGATTGCTGACTTATCAGTTGGACCAGCTTGTTTCTAGTCCATCCTGATGCGACTTGGTGAAGTCAGTGGAAGGATTGAGATTAGCTGGTCTATATATTTAATTTGTTAAATTATGTTAACTAATTTTTAAATTATTAGATCCATAAAATGAGCTTGTTATGGTGATAACTAGATCATAGCCTCCCATTAAGGTGAATGGTAATGGGTCCATTATTTTTGATTGACATTACAGGTGCTATTCGTCTGGTGTTTCTCTGAATGATGGAATTATTATTCATCATATGATGACTCTATTATACTATCTAATGAATGGTTGAGTTGATCAAGTCATACTCGGATCCGATTCTTCATTAGTTAGAATCACTGAGTAGGTTCATGTTAATGGTTGGACCTAATTAAGACTTTCAGTGGAAGTCCATCGCTTACTGAAATAAAATTTGAGATAAATTAATTACTAAAATTATTGAAAAATAATTTATTAAAATCGATCCATAGATGCTATGGGTTGGTCGAGCCATACTCGGACTTGTATGCAGTCTGTGTGGATTCTAGTACCCGCTAAGAATTAAGATAATTTTCGAATTGGAGATAGAAGCTACCAATTCGTATAAAATAGTGAGAGAATCTCTAGACTAAAGTCTATATCTTTAAGCTTGATTAATTTATATACTAATTAGGTTTGTGTATTTCTTTCTTTTCAGAAATGACTAGCAATTTGTCGCTCTACTTACTAGTGATGAGCTTATTGGATCCAACTTTGATAGCCAGTATTAGAAGTTGAACATTGATCTTGAGCCCAATCTAGCTAAAAAGTTTAGGACTGAATTGAGTCAAGCAAACTATGACCCAAATAGACTAAAGAGAAACGAGCAATTAGTTGTTGGTCAAGGTGCTTATATGATAACATCTTATAATTTCTCTATATGTGACACTACTACCTAGGTATTGGATACCGAAAGTCTAGTTCATATATGTAATTCATTATAAAGACTTCAAGTTAGTAGAAAATTTGAGAACGATGAGAGATTTCTAAATGTAGGAGATGGAAGTCAAGTTTCAATCCTGACTTTAGGAGTCGTCGAGCTTGTTTTCAAATCTAATAGTGTCATTTTAATTGATTATCACTATTATCCATCTTCTTGATGAATATAATCTCTGCTGGCATTTTGGTTAAAGATGGTTATAGTTTATCAATAAAGAATGATTATTGTGATATTATTATGAATGATGTTACAATAATGCGAGGATAATTAAGAAATGATATCTATATTTTGTCACAGTCTGTGAGTGTAATGTACACTCTAAATAAATATCCAAAATTAGATAATGTCACAGATGCCTACCTTTGGCATTGCAGGCTCGATCATACTAACAAGAGCGGGATAAATAGGTTAGCACAAGAGGGTATCCTCAATATCAATGATTATAAATCATTATCGATCTGTGAATCTTGTCTTCTTGGAAAGATGACTAAATCATCTTCTACTAAAAAATATGAACGAGCTAGTAAAGTTTTAGGTCGTAGTGATGTATGTAAACCTATGAACGTTAGTGTCGGAGAAGGATATAGCTATTTCATTACATTTACAGATGATCTATCTAGGTATAGGTATATCCACTTGATGAAACACAAGTCTGAATCATTTGAAATATTCAAACGATTTCGTAATGAAGTGGTGAACAAACTAGAAAAGATATTAAAATTCTTTGATTTGATCGAGAAGGTGAATATCTTTTCAATGAATTTTTAACATATCTAGGAGAGAATGAGATTCTCTCATAATGAATCCCTCCAGAGATACCACAGTGTAATGATGTCTCAGAAAGGAGGAATCAAATCTTGTTAGACATGATTCGATCCATGATGGAGTTTGCAAGTCTGCTGATCTCTTTTTGGGGATATATACTTGAGACAGCTTATTTTGTGCTCAATAATATTTCGAGCAAGTCAGTTAGTAAAACATCATATAAAATATGGTCAGAACGTAGGCCGAACCTCACTTACTTTAAGGTCTGGGAGTATCCGGCTTATGTCAAATGATTACAAACTGACAAGCTCGGACCTAGATTCGATAAGTGTAATTTTATAGGATATCTCAAGAAAATGAGGAGATATTATTTTACCATCCTATTGAACAAAAGTATTGTCAGCAGTAAGGCATACTTTTGAAAAAAAATTCTTAGTGAAGGAATAAGTACCTTTAAAGTCGAGCTTGACGAAGTTCGACAGGTAGAAGAACTGACCCCAGTGACTGAATCTAAACCGAATTTGATTAGATCAAATTTGGAGCCCAATATAGAATCATCCTTAAGACGATCTGATAAAGTATCATATCAGTTGGACAGATATTTTGATTTCTTGATCCAGGATGGGGATCCTGTTGAGCTTGATAAGAACAATGAGAATTCAGTCACCTACATGGATGCAATGCAGAGGTCCGACTCTAAAAAATAGCTTGAAGTCATGAAATCCAAAATGAAGTCTATGAAGATCAACAATGTATGGACATTAGTTGATCCATCTGAAGAGATAAAATTCATCGGGTATAAGTGGGTCTTCAAAAGAAAAGAGACGCAAACGAAAAGTTGAGACCTATAAAGCCCGTCTAGTTGTCAAGGGATATCGTCAGCGTTATGATGTTGATTATGATGAGACATTCTCTTCTGTGGTAATGTTCAAGTTCATTCAGATCATGCTTATGATAGCAGCATACCTGGATTGTGAAGTCTGGCAAATATTTATGAAGATAACTTTCTTAAATGGAAAGCTGAACAAAGAGGTGTATATGATACAACTTGAAGAGTTCATATCCATAGATGAGTCCAAGGTGTGCAAGCTTCAGAGATCCATTTATAGATTGAAGTAAGCATCTCGGAGTTGGAATATATATTTTAATAAGATGATCAGAACATATGGCTCCGTTAAAAATGGAGAAGAACCCTGCATATATAAGTAGGCTAATAGTTCAGTAATTGTATTTCTTATTTTGTATGTGGATGATATTCTCTTAATCGAAAATGCTGTCTCTATATTACAGAGAATAAAAGTGTGGCTGTCGTTACAGTTCTCTATGAAAGATCTTGGAGAAATAGCCTACATCCTGGAGATGAGGATCTATAGAGATAGATCAAAAAGGCTACTTGAATTCTCTCAATCTACGTACATAGATACCATGTTGAAACGGTTCAGCATAGAAAATTTCAAGAAAGACTATCTTTCGATAGACCATGAAATTTTTCTCTCGAAAAGAGATTGTCCGACAATCCCTCAAGAGAGAGAGCGTATGAGTAGAATCTCATATGCCTTGATAGTAGATTCTATAATGTATGCATGATATGTACGAGATTGGATATGGCATACTCACTAGAAACAATGAGCAGATACCAACAGATCCGGATGAGAACTATTGAAAGGTTGCAAAAATCATCCTTAAGTATTTGAGAAATACTAAGGAGCAGTGGCTCGTTTATGAAAAATCTGACTTAAAACTCATGGGATATACTGATTTTAGTTTCAATTAGATCGTAATAATAGCAAGAACGTGTCGGGATATATTTTTATCCTAAATGATGGAGCTGTCTGCTGAAAAATTTTAAGTAGCATACTGTGACCGACTTAGTACGCGAAGCAGAGTATATTACATCATCTGATGCTATAAAGGAAGCTGTGTAACTGAAAAAATTCATCATCAAGCTTGAAGTGACACCCTCCATTGATGGTCCAGTTCTGCTTTATTATGACAATACTAGAGCCATAGCTCAAGTAAAGGAGTCGAAGGCACATCAGCAAATGAAGCATATTTTGTATCGCTACCATCTTATCTGAGAGATCGTGGATTGAGGTGATGTGGACCTTCAAAAGATTGACGGAAAGAAGAATCTGACCGACCTATTCACTAAAGCTCTTACTATAAAAGAGTTCGAAGATCATAAAATGAAGATAGGTATACGATACTGTACCAATTGGCTTTAGTACAAGTGGAAGTTATTGGAAAATATATTTCAAAGTCAATTATTAGCCTGTTGATGGTTGTGCTATTTGATATAATTGTATATAAATTAATTATTAATAAATATTTATTTGATAATTTTATCATAAGCTTGTACATTTTCTATATCGAACTTCTGTGTTATGATGAAAGTTCTTAGAATTATTTAAATCGATAAAGAAAGATTTATCATTTAGTTCTTAAATAAGTTTGCGATCAAATGATATATTATTACTAAAACGATAGACATATCAAGTATAGATCGTTGTGTGCTATATAAGTAGGTTGTCCTCTTAATCAAAGAGCATGGAGATGCTGGTATGGCATGCAGGTGAAATATAGGAGTATATTTTACTGAACGTGATCAATTTCGGAGCACTCTACTGTCAAGAGTTATTCCGAAGGGATATGGATATATGTATCCTCTGATTTGAGATTATCACGGTGACTTATAAGCAACTCACTGTGCTTTAATACAGACTACTTGAATTTTTAATTCAGGATCGAAAGATTTTTGGGTACAGTCAAATACTTGTGAAGTCAATGCGTGAGTCAAGATGGAATTGATTACTCCAAGGGATTGGAGAGAATGCTTTGTATTTCAATTTAGTAAGTTGGTCAGGACAATCCATTTGAGGAGTCACAGGATTTATTAGGTTGAGATACATAATGAATGTACTATTAAGAGTTGACAGTTTAAACTCTAAGTCATCCTAGTATCAAGGGTCAAAGAGATGAATTATACAGTAACTGTATCTAAGTAGGTTCTTGAGTGTTGCTTTGCATACATTCGGTCTATCCAGATGTCGGATATCATTGCTAGATGGTTACTCCGATTGGTACATAAATCTATTCCTGTGCTACCAGTTTAGATTTGAATCTATGCGGTCGCACATATTAGAAGTTTCTCTCTGATCAAATGACTGATCTGAAGAGTTTCACTGAACTGAAACTCTGGTGAAGAGTCCTACTGGATGAAGACTCTGGTGAAGAGTCCCAATGGACTAGGATTCTATCATTAATAGAGGATTAGTTAGTGATTAGGTTACTAATTAGCTCAATTTAATTGAGCATTAAAGTTTGAATCAAATCTAATTGAATTAGATTCAATTAGGTCATGTCTGATTAGGTTATGAGATAACCTAATCGATAAGAACAAAATTGATCCTGATTTGATCGGATCTATGGCTCAATTAATTTGCTAATTTGATCAGATTTAATTGAGATTATGGGAGCCTAATTATATTAAATTCATCATATTTTATTTGGATCTAATTGAATTAAATTAAAAAAATCCAATTGGCTAAACCATAGAGTCCTAAATAAATGGAACTCTCTCTCCCTTTACGCCTCCCCTTCTCTCCATGCCTTCTTTCATCGTACAAATTATTTTGTGCACTGAATAATCTATGCCAAAGCCTCTTATTGTAGCACTCAAAAGTTTAATTTAACCTAAACTTTATTCTTATCCTCCCACATGCCGGCACCTTGTGAAGGATCCTGATTTGTGTGACAAAAGAAAGAGCTCCTGTATGTTTTCCATGCCCATAACCCTCTGGTCGGCCCCTCTTTTGGATAGATAAGGATGAGAGAAAGTTGGAGTTTAATTGAAATTCAAAAAAATTTGAATTGTAACAAACTCTGGCTCTTATCCTGCCTAATCTATGTTGCCGGTTAACATAAAAGGATGAGATTCTTTTGTGCACCAAATGCTCTGAGATTTTCACTGTGAGATAGCTGAGAAAAAGAGGGGCCAAATATCCTTTAGGGGCGGGAGGTTTGGATGGGCTTCTATCTTCTTTGGCGTGAGCAAAGGAGGAGATCTATCTCCTCTCGATGAGAGATCTAGAATCATTCTAGAATTTCTGGGTGAGGAAAAACTAAAGAGAAGAGTTTTCATCTGATTTTTTCTACCATCCAGCATCCTCCTCTAATCTATCTTCGACATTGAAAAGGTCCGAGGTGATCGAAGAAAGAGATCAAATCAGATCCTCCATCAGAAGCCGACTGCGTGAGCTAGCACTCACGTAAAGGGCTGATCGATCCGAGGACTTCGTGTGGATCATCTGTAAAGGCCGGATACTTGTGCAGCTGCGAACGATCAGAGAGAACTTTCAGATCTATGTTCTCGATCATGAAGTTCGACTATCCATGCTCAGGTATTGGGTTCGAAACTCACACTGTGGTAGATAGATCTATCACGATGTGCTGTTTTTGTTCATATGTTTGTTATTTTAAATTTAAATTTTTATGCATATAACTTCATGTCATAGATCCATTTATAGGAGTTTTAAGATCAGATCTTATGTATGCATTTATAATTAAATGGTTAATCTAATATTCTTCTGCTGTAAAATTTTGAAATGCAAGCATAAAATCCCTGCGCATCCCAACATCGACGACTCGTATTTGATGACTCTTGTGAAATTGACACTCGAGCTGCCCTAATCCAAAGACCATACAGTTGTTTAGCTGTAGGATCAATATGGCCTTTACGACCTACACATTGCTCCAAAGTAAAGCCAACACCACCACATCCATAACATGTCAGGCAAATCTTCATAAATAAATTCTTGCCAAACCACATGATCTCTAATTTGAAGTCAAGCCCCCTGAACAACCCATCTTGTTAGATCAAGTTCAACGCATACTCTAGCAAAACCCAATCGAGCAGTAGATATCCAATTATCTAAGAACTTTGGAGTTCCAACACTAGCAGCAATCTTCAAAATCATCTGTTCATCCCAAACTTCCAAAGGTAAATCAGGTAGCCTAATCCAAACATTAGCTTTCTCAATTACATGCTTGCTAGGTTTAAATGTAGGCGGCCAACATTCGAGAGCAAGAAGATGCCCTGCAAGAGACCAAGGCCCTTTCTCTAAAACCCTAGCACGGATCTCTTCCAAAGCAAAGCAAAACAAATAAACCCTTAGATAGCGGTAAAACCTGAAATTCACCTTCCAAGTTCCACCGCATACGCATCTCCTCTGCTACAAAATCAAGGGGAAAGCCTCTGCTAAGGAATTTACCAACCAAAGGTGATTTGTATCTATGTGCTGTCCGTTGCAGTTCATCATCAGAGAAGACGACCAATTGTGTAAATTGCTTCTCCAAAACAACAATTCCTTGGCAGTAGCTCGGCTCATCTCCCAGCAGAATCTCTGCAGCCCTTGCACAATTTGCGCCCATGAATGAGCATGCTGAGATAGACATGACGTCCTTCTCCCAGACAGCCCCTAGGGATTTTACTTTTTATTTTACTGACTTTATGATTACTTTTCAGATTAGGTGCACAAGCAAGCAACATTAAACTCTAAACATTAAACTTTGAGTTTGATACAAATGGCCATGCCTAAACAGTGATTGCTGCTGTAAAAAAATATGAGAAAATTATTTGATTGGTGTTACATGGAGTGTGACATATGCAAAAAGAAAGTCAACAAACTTGACACTTATCTATGGTGCTCAGTATGTAAGATTAAGTATGAATCTTTCAAGGCCGGATGTGATTCTATTCGGAAATGAGTTTCCATATAAATAGTTTATCATCAAATGCCTGTATGATACAAACAAAAAATAATATAAAAATATTTTCTAATAACAAAATACTTATTAATAGGTATAAAGTGCATATTGTTGTTGAAGATGATAGTGGGTCCAAGGTCTTTGTCCATTTTGATAGAGAGGTTGAGAAGCTTCTTGCAATATTTGGTGCTCAGTTGCTTGATATGCAAAATAGTGATATGGAAGAAATACCGATTCCTATACAAAGCCTTTATAGTAAAAATTTATCTGTCAAGTGAAAATCCAACTCTAAACACACAAAAAATATGACAGTCATGCAGTAATCAAAATATTTGTTCCAAACTCAAAATTAGATGAATAATTTGAAAAGAATGGTGGTTACAATCTTGGACAACTGGCATGTCTCTGTAAATAATGAGTAAAAGATTACATTTGTTTATTTCATTCTTAGTTTTTGACAGATTATGGTGATTAACTCACTACCATCACTTTCAAGCTTTCAGAAGCAAACAAGATTCAGAAGAAGCAGATTCAATTAAGACTATAAGTCCAGAAGTTCAGGTAATCATTCTGTATATATTATTTTTCTTTTAAAAGCTTTCTTTCTAAAAATAGCCAAAAATAAGTTAGACATTTTACCCAAGAACCAAAGAGATAGATAAAATTGAATATATAAGGATGTCTGAGGAGGACAAAGAATAGACTGCTTATGAACACTCTGCCTATGTAAGCAGTAGTTCGCCGATCAAAGAAAAAAGATTGAATTGAAAATTGAAGAATGTGTAGTCTTCATTACAAGATCTTTAGCAGAAATTATGTATAACTAATATAGTTGCAATTTCACCATCTTCTAATTGAAGTTACAGATAGAACTATGATAAGACAGTTCCTTATTTTAGAACATCTTTTCTAAATATTGGAATATATAGTAGTTTCATATGTTCAGTCTACGATCAATGGTACCATTTTGATTTTTACCCCTCTCTCTCACTCACCTCAAGATTTGAACTTCATTAAAATTATGCAGTTTATCAAAAACCAGACGTATTGACCTGTATGGGTTGGTTAATTGTTTAGTATTGAGTTATTTTTTAATAAGCTTTGAACCTTACATAATTAAAGTTTCTATTGTACACACCTATTGTAGTTTTACATATTTAAATATTATGCTATTTATGGCTTGTGATAGAGTGGCAAAAAAATTGAGAAATCAAATTGAAACCAATTCAAACTCCAAGTTTATTGAATT
Organism: Elaeis oleifera; assembly: GCA_000441515.1. Lineage (NCBI taxonomy): Eukaryota > Viridiplantae > Streptophyta > Magnoliopsida > Arecales > Arecaceae > Elaeis > Elaeis oleifera. The sequence goes on along the minus strand of KE505574.1, from coordinate 144,970 downwards.
ATTCGATTTCAAATTTGGGCTGAACTATTTAAAACAAATAATTTTTTTGGTTCAGCATATATGTTAATTGAATGAGTGTATTAATTCAAAAAACTATGAAAGATATAGTCTCTCCTTATACAAATATTTTAAGTGAATAATAAGAGTTTCAAGAGACATTTGTCATTAAAAAAAAAAACTATTTTAGGATTATATTGATCAACATGGAAATATGAGACAAGACAAATGGATAACTACTCGAAATTCTTCAATATAATGTTTTACAAAACTGTAACCAATATGTATATTCTGTGTCCAAAAAATTTGAACTAATTTTGTAAATACACTACATCATTCCAACAACAGGAATGGTTATGACAGAAAATTTATATAGAAGAGTTGATCAAAAACTCCCACAATTCTAGGGTTATGTACTGACATTATTAATTGGAATAAAATTATATACATGTACCCAATCGAAAATCGATAAGTCCTGACTTTCCATCGCCTGAAGCAAGTGACATTTTGGCAAGTACTTTTTCTATATAAAATGGTTGTAGTGGAATGAATGGTCTAATTTTATCATAATCAGTAAGGCTAGAATCCACAATGGAACAACGAGAAGGAGAAAGTCGCCCGTATCAAAAAGCTACCTGATGAACTTCTAACTTGCGTGCTTCAGACACTAATAGAGATGGAACTCAAATATGCAACAAATGCTAGGCTCAAGCATAATTGTATAATATTGGACTAAGTTATAGAATATATTTCGTGTCAATATAGTATGCTAATTTTATGTTATGTTAATAGTTGCAAGCAATTGGAAAATGCTTTGTTCCATCCAATTATTCAGCGCAGAACAAAAATCAATATCACAAAAATGAAGCTCCAATGTTAGAATGCACGTGAAATAGCTTTTCTCACCACCTTGGCTCAACCCACTTGTGATGTACTTGGAATTAATGATTTCTTCATTCATGGAAGAAGATTGGAGGGTGAAACCATGCTGAGAGATTCTTTTCTCATCAGAAACGTGCATGGGGTTTATGATATGGGTTAACTCTAATTATCACAAAGGATGATCGTGTTGTGAATGTTTTTAAACACATAACCGGCATGGATGAGGCAACGAGAATTTTGAACAACTGCAGAAACAGGTTCACTGAATTAGTTAACCGTTATGATGTCAATAAGATACCAACCACATAATTCTGCACAATCTTTACATCTCTGTCTCTCTATCGGTCTCTCTCTGTATAAATAATAAAAATATACATGTATGCATCTAGGTATATGTATATTGCCATCTATATTATCATGCTCAAAATTCTCAGTTTACCACTCAAATTGCTTGCTCATGCAGATAAATATATATACTTTTTTAAGAAAAAACTTTGCATGAATAAACAACAGTTTAATTACATGTCTATTTTGTGTTTTGCAATAACGAGATGATACCGAAAGAATCC
>KE505574.1:128814-142686 GCA_000441515.1 Elaeis oleifera | reverse complement strand
GGCCATGAAATCACCGGTAAAATCTTCAATCTGAGAGCAAATAAACAACGAAGAATCGAGAGAAAAAGGAGATGAAAGGGAGATTTTTCGGTGATTAACGAAGAAGGAGGCGAGGAGCTTGGGTTTATAGAGAAAAATCCATTTTTACTCAGATTCCCCTCTCTTTTTCACGGTGGGAAGAAGACTCTCAACGGGAGTCTTCTTCCTCCCGATATCCTTTGTTTTTTTCAATTGGACTTGGGCTTGGATCTTTTCAATTGGACTTTGAGCTTGGGCCATAACATTTTCCCTCAAATTACTCGAATTCAAAATTGGATCAATATATATACCCGATTTTCAACTCAAATTTCTCTATATCCATATTGTAAAACCAATAGGCATGGGCAACACCCGAGCATTGTGCTAGTAAGTATTTATTTGATGGACGTTTTATTCCTTGTCAAAATATACACGGTGTCGCATTATTGTACGGGAGCCGTATTTACACAAGCTTGCAAAATATTGAGTGTGTATATATATATTGTGGATGATAGCTTCTCTGATCTAATATTTGTGGATCTGAATGCAGTATTTATTTGTCAATCTAACCTTAATATCTAACCAAAGTAGTGATCTCGCCTGTTTGAAGTAATGACTTCGGCATGAACCGAACCAACGGTCAACAATCAAATGAGCCATAATAGTTAATCGAACTGTTAACTTCGATGTTTGCTGAGGTACAAGCGATCTTATACTCTGGTTGATGGTATAGAGTGCCCCCTTTACTTTCACCTTGTTAGTTTGATTCAGCATGCTTATAGCATGTCTGATTCTTTTGTAGGATCCATTTGATGGAATCCCAACCACACTAAAACACTTTAAAGGGTCTCCAAGAAGAAGTGCTGGGCAATATAATGTAATCAGTCCCTTAAGATTGGTATCGTCCAACAATAACCATGCATTCAGGGTGTTGTTTAGAGATGACATCTTGGTTTAAAAAGATAGCGAGAAACATCTACGGTGTTGAGAGATATGGGTCTAAAATTCACGACCCAAGCATCATAAATAAGGGTGTAGACATGTTGTGGAGCACCTGTAGGAATCTCGATGGAACAATTTCTCTGGGGAAAAAAAAGGATTGAATAATAAGCACTTATTCAAATCAAATCTCTTTAGGGTTGTTTGGACTCGTGTACTTGCGGCTGCATCATGGTATCTGTCAGCATTCATATCCATGGTTTTGCCCGTTGTATCTGGTTAGTTGTTTGGACCTTTTTGAAAGACGGGTCCTAATCGGTTCACAATCTCTGACCTCAAACATGCACAGATCTAAATTGGGCCAACCAGATCCACTGTGCTCCCAGCCGGTGACCTGCTAGCATCTTGGGCCATTTCCTCTTCGTGCCCTTTCCGCGTCCCCTCGTCCGATCGATCGAGATCCCCAAGGGTCTCTAAACCCTAGCTCGCGAAGGACCGATGAGGCTCCTCACCGGGCTTTACGTCTCCTTGCTGGTGTTCTGTGCGTCGTGGGATGCTATCTACGGCGCCTCCGAGTCGAAGCAGGATGAAGAAGCGAAGAAGACGAACAAGTTCCGGGAACGCGAAGCCAGCGATGATATGCTCGGATATCCCACCTTGTAAGATCGATACCGCACCCCCTCTCTCTCTATATCAGCTCGTGTCAATCGATTCAATGGAGGTGCAGAGTCTAGACGTTATCTGTGCTCCAAATATGGAATTTTGTCGATCTGGTCCGGATGCAGATTTTGTCCCAGTATTTAACATTACTGCTTGGCTCTGGTTCTGCCCAAAGAAACTTCTTTTCCAAGTTTGTGCATATATTTTGTACCGTTTGGAATGATGCAATTTCGCCTGTATGAAGTAATTGTGGTTGTGATTCGAAGATGACTAAAGATGGTGGTATTTTGTTGTTTCTCTTGTAGAGACGAAGATTCTCTGTTGAACACCAAATGTCCCAAGCACGTTGAATTGAGATGGCAGACTGAAGTTAGCTCCAGCATATATGCGACCCCCTTGATTGCTGATATTAACAGGTGAAAATTTTCGTCCGCACCAATTGGGTTCTGGATTCATTACAAGAAACCTGCTTTATTGATTATTTTCTCGTATGTTTCATTTATATCTTTTTTGTTTTGAATGTTAGTGCATAAGAACATCGAACGGCTGCTTGAATCGTCTTGGCTTTATTTCAGTCCATTGCTTTGCACTCATGCAAGCCAACACAGTGTGTTTTAGCTCTATAGTGCTGTTAATGAGCTGCTATAGCTGAAATGCACAAGAAGAGATATGTTGTATGCTCTAATGCATAATTTCCTGGAGAAAGTTTTGCTTTATAAACATCAATCTGCAGATGGATTGTATGTTATCAGTGTCATTTAACTCATATAAGCATCCATATCATTATCCTTGATGTCAAGCTCCGGACAATTCTTCCATTTCTGATTGCCAGCATTGAATGTGGTTTTAGTTGTCAGAAGATGTGTACTGACATGGAATGCTTCTTTTCTGTAATATCAGCGATGGCAAGCTTGAGGTGGTGGTGCCATCGTTTGTTCATTATTTGGAAGTGCTGGAAGGTTCTGATGGAGATAAACTACCAGGTGCATTTTGATGTCCCGTTTACCTTGATTCTTCTAGGAATGGTTTACATTGATAAATTACCAGGTGCAATTTGGTAGTAATACTGGATAAAATAATCATCAAGTATTATATGAATGTTTTTCAAGTTCAAAAACTATTGGCTGTTTGCTAGGTATTCTCATTGCCACTTCCTTTTACATTTCATTTAAGTTATGATTTGATGTATACTGGTAAATGGTTAAATTTTCAAGAAGAAATGCAAATATTTGTAATTAAACTTTGTCATTGTTTCTTGTTTCATGTCAGACTTCTCGATTATAGGATGGCAATTGGCATTTAACATTTAAACTGCATTTTTTCTTTAAAAGGCTGGCCTGTCTTCCACCAATCAACAGTTCATTCAAGTCCTCTCTTATATGATATTGATCAGGATGGTACGAGAGAAATAGCTCTGGCTACTTACAATGGTGTTATTAATTTTTCAGGTAATAAATCTCATCTTTTGCTTGGTGGTTTTGTACAGTTAAAGCTTGATTTAATTTTATATAGGGCCTCAGGCTATATGATGATGGACAAACTAGAGGTACCTCGTAGAAAAGTTCGTAAGAACTGGTATGTTGGCTTGCATCCAGACCCCGTGGACCGTTCTCATCCAGATGTTCATGATGATTTGTTATTTCAAGAGGCTACTGTTATGAATGCAATGTCTCGTAAGTAATCAACAGTGTAATTCTATTTCTCTGGTTCTGATTTGACTGGTGATTGGTGAACCATTCTCACCCATATCACTATTTTGGCTGCTAATCCAATAACCCAAGTTCACACCATCTCTTTCTCACTTTCTTAGCCTGATGAAGAAGTGTAATAGTAGTCTTGCATGGATCCTGGTGTTGCTTTGCATACACATATTTTTAATATACTCTCGTAGCCATCATATTGTAATCATGCACAAATTTTCATTCTTTGTTGCATGATGCTGCCCAAAGCTAAATACATGCAATTTGTGCTTCTATATCTGAGAAGCATATCCAGAACATGTCTGTCGTTTCCCTTTTGATAGCTTCATGCTATTGAAAAACATTATCTCAGTAGTTTCACATATAATACCTAATATCAAGTTCTGCTCCTAAATTGTTTGTTAGATTTGGATATGCGGCGAATCACTTCATTTTAAGCTTATCCTTCCACCTAATGAATATTTTATATAAAAATATGTCACAAATGTTTTGGATGATCCATGTATTGTATTTTTGTGCAGATATGAATGGAAGCACATCTGGGTTAAATAATTCCGTTAAATCAAAGGTTGGTGATGCTGGCTCATTGAAGAATGGATCCAAGCCAGACGATCAAGGAAACATGATCCTGCTCAAGCAGGTCAAGATAATGTGCTGGTGAACAATCTGGATAATACTACCATGCATAGTGTATCACCAGGAAGTACCTTGGCAGAGAATGCAACACACTCTCAACGGAGACTTCTTCAAGACACTGATTCAAAAGGGGCTCAAGAGGGAACTTCTGTATCTCATGCTAGTGATAACAGTTCACATGCAACAACTGTGGAAACAATGAGGTTCTGGAAGAAGATGCTGATTCATCTTTTGATGTATTCCAGAATTCAGAAGATCTAGCTGATGAGTATAGTTATGATTATGATGATTATGTTGATGAATCCATGTGGGGAGATGAGGAATGGACAGAAGTGAAACATGAGAAACGGAAGATTATGTGAATATAGATTCTCACATCCTAAGCACTCCAGTAAGTATGACATGCAAAAATTGATTTTTTAATGCTATATTGAGTGCATGCTTAAAGATTGGTAATAATTGAAAATTAGTTTATCTGGGCACTAACAACTCACTGAAACCCTGGTATTCCATCTAGGTAATTGCAGATATTGACAATGATGGCATACAAGAGATGATTGTTGCAGTGTCCTACTTCTTTGATCGTGAGTAAGACTCCCTCCCACCCCACTCTCTAGTATTATATTCCTTTGCATGAAGCAAATGGTAAAAGAATGAATCTTTGAGTTAGTTGTAGATATATAGATTGCTGTTTGTTGGATATTTTTGAGAGTGCCCCAGTTCAGCACATGTTCCACTACTTAGCTGTGTTGAAGACTGGCCAAGTGTGCTTAATGTAGTTCTTGGATATTATATATTATTTTGATCAGCAAAATTAACAGATCTTTGCTGGTAGGGTTAGTAATTCAGATAATTCCCATTTCTTTAGACTTGAGAAAAGAAGTTATGGTTTTTAGTCTTTGTCATTTTAAGGTGTTTTATCTCCATCCTTTTCTACAGTAATAGGATGTGATCTTCTTAAGAATGTCTTGTTACTATATTTGTAATAAATTATGCCTTTTAAAGCTGCTTCCACTATCAGTTATTAAGTTGAAAACATGCATGGAGCTTGTCAAATACAATCCTTTTTCCCCTTCCAGACAAGGATTAGTCAAAAATTCTGAAGTTAACTTTAGTTATATCATATCCAACATCCATTATCATCAATACTTGCTGATGCTGCACCACAGCTTTGAGTTCATATAATTTATCCTTGTTTTCTTAACAAGATCATTTTCAGAATATGCAGTTGCAGACTGTCCCTTAACAAATAAAGCACCATCTTTGTTGTCTCGTGACGAAGAGTTTACTTCCTGAGCTTTGTCTTTATAAGCCAATGCTACAGGTCCAGAATATGATGACTTGCAAATTTTAATAGGCACTTTTCAATATTCATTTACCTTCGCCAACCTTTTGGTTGATGTGTTTCATTACCTGGTCATCTAGCTAAAAATTCTCTTTAATGTCATTCGATGAATGTTGCAGATCTTATAAAACCACAAACTACTCATTTCTTGCTGAATTTCAGATTTATGGCCTTCTTGGAATTTAGAGAAAGCTTGTCCATCATCATCATCAATTTGATATCAAATTATTAGCTTGTTCATCTTTTTCATGCATTCTTTGACTCCAATGTTGCCTTTCTTGAAAGAAATATCTTCTCATTATAATCCAGTGGCAAATGCTTTGCTTCGGCCACAGTTTTATCTACTTTTGATATCTGATTCCTGGCTGCTCCAATTGAAATGCAACCCACCACTCTATCCACTTGTTATAGAACTGCACATTGAATTTCACCAATGCAATGCACATCGTTTTTTTTGTTCTACTCAGTCATACTACTTTAGTCTTGATAGTGCTCCTTATATAACTCACATGAGACATTCTCCTTTGTTCTTGCTCATAGAAGTTGTTTAGAGAAGCATCTCTCTACCTGTTAACCTGTTGAAAAACCATAGTGCACCCCTTACGAGTGGTCAAACAATGGTGTGAATTGCTTGTGCTGATTGCTGTAGCCTACTCAACACCTTGGGTACTATGAGTGAGTCACGTTTTCCAGGTATAGTAACTCAACAAATTTAAGTTGTTGATTAATGCTATTTGCAGGAATGTTATTGATTTGTAAGTTCTTGTTGCTTTCGCTGGTTGTACTTGAGAATCAAACTTGATTTTTGACACCAAAGGTGGCACCAGAGTTATCTATTTGGGTTAAATAGAGTTAAAGATAAAGATTTAAAACAGGACTGTAGGAAGAACATTTTTACAAGGATAAAATCTGAGGTACTTTAGGCTAGGCATGGAAAATGCTACATTGTTGAGGTTACCAGAATTAATGGCCTTGGATGGGTTTGAACTTTGAAGGATTGGAAAAGAGCATTCTAGATCTTGGAGTTATATTAAGATTGGTGCAAGTAATTCATAGAATGAATACGGATGCAAAAACTAAAGGGATACAGCAAATCTGATATAACTTTATATGGAAAACATATTGGCGAACTGCAAAAGAGACTGTAATGCGATGATCGACAGACTATTCAATGACTAGTATGTCCTTGAAATTATCGCCTTAGAGTTATCACATAAAAGTAGAAGCGGATGCTGGAAAATTTTTCCCAGTTAACATATCTGTCAGCCCTTGTTCTTACTCATGGGATATCTTCCTCGTCTTCCATGCACCCAAACTTCATTTAACTTCAAACTGTTAATTCTACTTGTTCATGTTTATATTAAAGTTTTATTTCAGCTTGCAAATCACTTCGTTTGATTGGTTTAAATTTCAATTAGATTTTTTGATGACAACTCTGTTGTTTATAAACCTTTGGTATCGCTCCTTATTAATTTTGTAGTAATATGTTGGCTTATAAATTGACAGGTACTATGATAACCGAGAGCATTTAGCAGATTTGGGTGGCATTGATATCGAAAATATGTAGCAAGTGGCATTGTTGTTTTCAATCTTGATACAAAACAAGTCAAATGGACTGCTGATCTTGATCTGAGCATTGATACTGGAAGCTTCCGTGCATATATATATTCTTCTCCTACAGTTGCTGATTTGGATGGTGATGGATGTATGGACATACTTGTTGGCACTTCATATGGCTTGTTTACGTTTTAGATCATCATGGTGAGTTTCTTGGTGTTACCACAATTTTATTTCTTTATCTTCTATGAATCATATCTCTGCTTTGGTAGTATCACAAGTTCTTTTCCTAATTATTCTCAATACAAAACTTATCTGGGCATGGTTTCTCTGGTTATGGTCACGATGTAGTCTGGTTTAGCATATTGTCCTTCAAAACTTTGAGATTGAAACATATCATTTCATAGTTGTTTGGATCTTTTATTCCTTGCTGTCATGTTTTGTGTTTATCAATTGTGCAATTGCTTTGTTTTTGTACTTATGTTAATATTGCAGCTGCAAATGATTTTATCACCTGTTGAGTGGATAGCACATAGGAAATATGCAACCTTCATTTATAATTAGTAGGCATAAGTAGGGGTTCAAATGAGCAGAGCTGAGCCAAGTATCAGACTGCTTGGGCTCAAGTTGGTATGCAAGGGGGCTACTCAAGCTTAGCTTTAGCTCATGCCAAGCTTAACACAATTTGTTCAAGCATGGCTTGTATAAGTTATCAGCCAATCTTTAATTGAGCCAAGTCGAGGTTCTTCTTATCTTGCAATCCACTAGTGTCAGGCTTCGCTTATTTATGAGCTGAATTCTGAAATTTGTTTGAGCTCAGATCATTTCTTCCTGGGACAGGCTCGAACAAGCTGCTGTTGAGCCGATCCTGAGTTACCAAGGAGCAGCTCAGATTGTTTGCAGCCCTAGATATAAGCCCCTTGCAGTATGAATGAGTAATCTGAGGAAAAGCCTGTACCTTGTTGACTGATATCTGATATTGTTTATGTCTAGGTAAGGTGAGAGAGAAATTTCCACTTGAGATGGCTGAGATTCAGGGACCAGTGGTGGCAGCAGATATAAATGATGATGGTGAGATTGAAATAGTGACAGCTGATACCCATGGAAATGTTGCTGCATGGAATGCCCATGGAGATGAAATTTGGGAAGTACATCTTAAGAGTCTCATATCACAGGCAAGTTTTTTTTTCTTCCTACAATTTTTTCTGTTAAAATCTAGGTATGATATTTGGCATTTTGGTATTATATTTCTTTACAGTGTTTAGAAAAGGGAGATTCAAGAAAACCTAATTAGTGTTAACAGTAGGCAAACAATTGGGTTGATTGGGCTGAAACTCAAGAGTGATCTGACATAAGTTGGATCCACTTAAGTCGATTCCTGGTTGGGCTCCTGCATTTAGGTCTCCTATTTGGCTCTGCTTACATCTAGAAAAATTGATAAATATGTCTCTACCTCCTCGACCTGGTTAGCCTAGTCCAGAACAACCTCCACTTGCCATGAGCCAGCAAACCGGAATCTTGACTGGCAAACCACCCAGTCTGACTTGGTAAAAGAGCTGCTTGTGCATGAATCCAATCCCAAACCTGCTATCTAGATTGACTCATTTCCCAACGAACCTGAGAAAGGCTTTGATTATGCATTGTTAGCCAAGTATGTGCGCCTAACAGGAAAAGAATTAAACTAGTATGATCTCCAAAGCTGAATGACACATTAAGATTTGTTATGGTTGTATATGTTATTAGTACTTTCATTAGAGTGCTATGCTAGCGAACCATTTATGGCATGGTTATATAATTAAGATCTGAATTTTGAGCAAACGAAATAAAATTTGGATTGCCTCTTCTATATGATGGCTTATATCAATAATTTCTCTTTTATCTACAAAGAACTACTTTCATCTAGGTAGCGCTTCCTTTTGGCAACTGCACAACTAATAGCTCTAATTATGGTAGTAAAGATTTCGGTTTGCAAAATTCTACAACCAACAAATCTTACCCAACAAAAGGGCTCTAAATAATGCTTGCTTCTTCTTATCTATATGCTCATGCTAGCAAGTTTAGTACCATTCCTTGTTTTGTATCACACTTGGCATGTTGGCACCGATGGATGCTTAAAATCAATCTACATGCCCTTTGCTTTTTTTTTTTTAGAAATTCTACCTTTTCATTGATTGTCATATGCACATGTTGAAGCTAGAAAAAGGCTTTTCTACATGACATTGGTACAATACATAGGGCCTACTAACCCTTGGACTTCAGACAAAAACTGGAGTGCATGTGTGAACCTACTTCTTGGCAGGTATTGTGAACTGCTTCTTCTTGCCCTTTATGATAGATTATTTCTTATTTGGGAGATTATGATGGATTATTTCACCCATTTATTGTTGAATTTGGGATTGCTTCAGTGTCAGCACTCTATTTGGGTATCCTTTATCATATTTTGTACATATGCTCCTGGACGCATGGTGGCAGACATGCTCATTTATTGAACATGTTTCGTTAGGAAGATTGTTTGCTGCGGTACATATTATGCTTATATTAGCATATTAGCAGTTATGTTTCATAGTCATTATCAACTTGATGCCAGGGTCCCACCATAGGTGATGTTGATGGGGATGGTTATACCGACGTTGTAGTCCCAACAATCTCAGGAAATATATACGTTCTCAGCGGAAGAGATGGTTCACAAGTTCATCCCTTCCCATATCGAACTCATGGAGGGTGATGAGTCAGGTTCTTTAGTTGATTTAAGCACACGCGATGCAAAGTCAAAGGGGCTGACTCTTGTTACAACTTCATTTGATGGTTATTTGTACTTGATTGATGGTGCCACATCATGTGCAGATGTCGTTGACATTGGCGAGACTTCGTACGACATCTCCTCATCTGTCAATTATATAAGCACTTTTGTTTTCAGGGAAAGGAAAAGCTTGACTTAATAATATCCATGCATAGCTGTGCTGATAGTTGGTTTTTATAATACGCAGATATAGCATGGTCTTGGCTGATAATATTGATGGTGGAGATGACCTTGATCTAATTGTTAGTACCATGAATGGCAACGTTTTCTGCTTTTCCACCCTCTCACCTCACCATCCTCTTAAGGTATGGCAGAGTTTCTTCTTTTGATGTGAATGATGGAAAACTCCGTCTATTCTTGTATGTTTGATGATGTTGTTCGTCATCGCATTTAAAAATGAATATCTGTAGTGCTAGATGCAATGTGGATTGATATATAAAATTGCTCACCTATTTAGCCTGTGCGAATGGTCCTTCGACCTTTCATCTTCCTGGCCTATTTTCACTGCTGAAAGTAGCCCCCCGATTACGGGTGGATCAGTCTCACTGGAACACATTATATTTTGGGATCTTATCTCTCTGCTGTTTCTTTCAGGAATGGAGATCACCAAACCAGGGTAGGAATAATGCTGCATACCGATATAATCGTGAAGGAATTTATGTCTCAGACGCATCCCGATCTTTCATGATGAAGAAGGCAAACATTTCTGGGTGGAAATGGAGATTGTAGACAAATACAGAGAAGAACCCTCGGGGTCTCAAGGACCTTATAATGTTACTGTAAGACTCCATCCTCTCCGCAATGGCTTCTCTTTCACTTAATCTACCATCCATTTCTTATGATGCTTTTTTTTTCTCTTTCTCCTTGTATGGTGTTGAACATCCAGACAACTTTATTGGTTCCTGGGAATTACCAAGGAGAGAGGCGCATAGCGGTCAATCAGGTCTACAATCAACGGGGGAAGCAGCGGGTGAAGCTGCCAACGGTACCCGTTCGAACAACAGGTACTGTGCTGGTGGAGATGGTCGACAAGAATGGACTATATTTCTCTGATGAATTTTCGCTGACATTCCACATGCATTTCTATAAGCTGCTGAAGTGGCTTGTGGTGCTGCCCATGATGGGGATGTTTGGTGTCCTCGTTATTCTTCGCCCACAGGAAGGTGCACCTTTGCCATCCTTCTCACGGAATACAGATTAGTGACTTTTTTGTGGTGTTGTTAATGCTGGGAGGGAACAATTGGAGGAAGGTTTTTGATTTTCGAATTATACAATGCTTAAAAACTGACGTGTTATCGAAAGTTTTACAGTAAGCGTAAACTTTTGTTATTCTTGGTGCCAGCAGCTCCGTCCGTCTCAATATTCATTCTGTTGCAGAAAGTTTCAGTAATTTAAGAAAGCCAAAGTTAGTGCTTTATTACCAATTAGAATCAAAACAACATCGAGACGGTACGATAGATTGCATCGGTCATGTTCTGTGAAATCAGCAGGTATCGTTGGGGTAAAGTTTTTTTTTTGCCGTCGAAAATAAGAAACTCTGGTAGCCATCAAGGAATAGTCCCGGCGGGAGTAATTTCCCAACAAATCCAACCTTGGTGGAAATGAAACCCAGACTCTTAGCCATCCCCATGCACCGTACATGAATCCGGAGGTAGTACACCGGGAATAGCACCAGTGTGCGCCTTGCTCCTCAAATTTCCATTGAAAAGAAAGGATGTTCTGCATTCATCTCACCATTTCTGAAGGCATCCTCTGCTCGGTACTTCATGGCCTCAACATTCTTATGGAGAGATCACCAACTGTGGACGATAACCACGAGTGAGCATTACGAAGATCTCAACAGCCATGGACGATACCACAAATGAGCATTACGAAGATCTGGAAAAATAATTGGCAATGTTACCCTTCATCTCGAGCAGTGGAATTGCTAATTTTCAATGTTGCAATAGAATGGCAAATAGTATACTTGTTCCTTGGTACTGAAGTATGTACCATACAAAATGAACTGACAGCAACTACAGAAGACCAAAGTAAGCTCTCAGCTGAACAAGGAAAGAGACGCTGCTCCAAACCCAACTAATATCGTCCACCATCATGGTTGAGTTCTTGTTTTTGTCCAGGCAGGTCAAATCTATAGGTCTCCTTCCTGCAGGCTGCAGATCCAGACACATCACCTTTAGAAACATGGCGACCAGGTAAATGACCAAGCGTGTGCTAAGCTCAAAATGGAAGCAGTCGATATTTGTAAACAAAGCAAAAAATATATCTGCCCTTGGACTTTCTCGTCTCATGGAGTAACCCAAAGCGAACACAGGGGGCCACAATTGACAACCAAACACTAGCTAACAAAAGAATCTAATTTGAAGTACAAAATGTAACCACCGACCATCCACCACCTACTGCAGAATTTAAAGTGCTTGATGATGATTGGTAACGAAAACATCTGGATGGGAAATAAGAGATTCACAGGAGCTTGATACTTTTAAAAAGTTCCATTAATAAGAATCTTTGTTAAGTTATAGCCATAAAAGAATCCAACCAAAGTGATTGACACGCTGCTGTGACACAATCAGAAATGCAGCTGCAATTATGTTTCTTAAGTTTTCAATTCATGTGCAAGAATCCTTGACCCAGGACCTATCACAACTCCTGTGATTAAAGATTTAACAGGGACATTCTTAAAATCTAAAGCGACACCCACATCTATTAATCTAAAAATTCCATTGGAAACTATCAACATAATCCTCTATCCAGCATATGCCATGTTTGGATATCCTCCTTACTTTTAGCGGACTGCAATAACTAACAAGAAATTTACTAAAATAATTTATATACTAAACTTATAAGAACTAAGACCCAAAATCAGCTCAATAGCTTAATATTAAGAACACATTTCTTAATTTCAAGCTTGAATATATGTAAAGACATAAAATAACAGTAAGCAACATATATTTGTATTTCATTCTTAGATCACTTATCAGCTATCCTTCTTCGAGAAATTCGTAATGAAACTTGTGAGGTTAAAAATAAAATAAACAAAAAAAACAAAGGATGCTGATCAAAATATAAAAATAAGATATATCAAATGGTTTCAAGCAGCTCCTTTTTTTTCCCACCCGAAGCATATAAGCAAGGAAAGACAATCCACCCAATCATAGTCTTTCTTATGATCCATGTCAAAATAAAGGCTTTAAAATCAATCCTTCCCTAAGAATAACATTCATGAACTATGAGAGTCACATTTGATATCCTCTAATATTTAAGACTAGCTGCTTGTGCATGAGAAGACTCCATCAATAACCATACCTATATAACAAGATAACAATTTCAAAACATTACAAATGCTCGAAATAAGGAACCAAAATCTAAAGTCTTTGGCTCCCTATCTTGCTTCCTTGATATATAATAACCAAATTAAATCTGTCGTCTCGCTTACCCGATCTTCACTAGAGAAGTCTTGAACAACAAGAACAAGATCACCTGAGAAAAACATTAAGGAAAGCAATATTAAACTTATAATGGCCCAGGACTTAGTGTCCATCAGTTGTTAACAGCACTCCATAAAGCTCATTGATGTCAAGACCCATTAATAAGACATCTTTTTCAAACCAAAGTGAGCTAGAAAATTTCATATCATCAAGAAAAGTTCTTCCCAAAGACCACAATGCATACAAACTATGATGCTGTCAACAATCCGTCTTCCATATTTATAAGACCTTATGTTGGCACTAATTTGACTGTTAGCCATAGCATGAAAGAATGATGTCTATCTTTTCCCCATACATGTTCTGCTCCGTCCTTTGGAATCAATATATCTGTTTGATAATTTAGTTCCTCTTCATACTAGATTTCTGTAGTAAATAATCGATTATTCTGTCTTCCGTCATTGTCAAGATCTGTTTCTCTATTCAGTCAATCTTTGCAATTCCACAAAAATTGTGGAAGACAACCTCAGATACTGTAAGATAGAACGGAACAGGATCCAGAAACAATTGCAAGCAAGGTTGCTACAGAGACTCCACACTAGCAACTCATCCAAGACCTTTTCCTTGATTATTATTTTTTTAATCGAATTTGGTACTTCTATTTCCTTGAAAGACAGGGGAAAAGCACTTGAATTCATTCCAGAGATAAAGGGGTCGAAGGCATGTGCTATTGGGGAAGAAGGGGGAATCCAATAATTAAGATCTAAACTAAACGATGCAAAGCAGCGGGGG